>BQNB010057884.1:0-21515 GCA_026074375.1 Tanacetum coccineum
AATCAATAAAATAAGCACTAAATAAGCTAACAGTAAATAAGCTAAAACATGAAAAGTGAAAACTAACAAAACCCTTTGCTCAAAACAAGGGCATAAACTGCTCTTAGAGCTTATCAACAAGTTCTAGCTTGTTTGAAGCCCTTCTAAGTTTGGCTTATCATCCAAGTTAAGCTGAGGTATTTAAGGGTGGAATTTTAGTGAAATTTTCTTAAACACTTATAAGTTATATAACAGTTTATATTGCTTTAGTAAAACAGATTAAACAAGAACTTGTTGAGCTTATCAAACCATTTTCAAACATAAGATTGTATACATAAAACAGATTTTTAATAAAACTTAAACTTTCATTAAAACTTGAAACTGAGTACAAGGCTTTTTTAAAGGAAATACAATAAGCTAACTATTTTAAGCTGAAAAAATACAATTAATTAAAAGCTACACTACATAACATTTTTTTAATGTGTGAAAAACACACTATATTTATAGCCGAATTGAGAAGCTTATGCCCTTGAGGTGTGTTTCTTCTGTGAGAGGGTTTGAGAGTGCTCTCCAAGCCTTAAATTTTAGCCCTTGAATCCATTGTTGTGCTTCTTTAACATGATCACAGCCCTTGATGTTCATCAACCAATCAATTAGCAAGGGATTGCCAATGTGGTTATCATTACTTGAGGAGAATAGGTTAAATGGGGTTGTCGGGTTGTGGGGAAGAAAAGGTTAATGGGATTTTATCATTTTGCAGGGTATAAATGACAAGGATGGGGAAATAGTGATTTTGGCAAGAAAGGTTTAATCGTTTGATTTGGGGTAAAGGGTTAATGGGGTTAAGGGTTTAGGGTAACAGGGTTAAGGTGAAAGGACTAACGGTGTAAACCATTAGGACTAACTGTGTTAGTCCTTAAGGACTAACGGTGTAAGGGGTAAAAGGGATTATGGTTTAGTGTTTGTTGGGCTATTGGTTAGGCCGGTTAGGTTATGGATTGGACTTTGGGCTTTATAATGGCTTTTGATTTAATAGAAAATCTTAATGGGCTGACTCGGCCCATTAACTTAGGTACGGGTTGTCATAATAAGATGCTTATGTCTTCGGCTTCGGCTTTTCACACTCTTTCCATTCTCGTGTTCGGTTTTGTCCGTTTTGGCTTTGTTTTTGTCCTTTAGTGAATATCTATTATTTGCACATCATAAATCACAAAACACACAAATACAATGCATTTTTGATATATTTTGGTCATTTTAGGCTCGTTTTATTAGGTAAAAGGTATGTGTAATTAAGCACATACCAAAATCCCTCATACTAAGGTATTGCCGTGTCCTCACGCAATGCCATAAGTAATCCTTTTTTACTCTTAGTAGTTGGCACTTGATCCACTAGGCCAGCTTCCATTCCCACGATTTGGCCAGAGCTTGGTTTATATGAATCGTATTTAATCGTTTTGTATTTTGATTTTGTGAACTATTGGTTGGGGGGTGGGGCGAGAAGTTCGGGTGGGGAGGGGGAACACTCCGGGGGGGGGGGGGGAAACAGGGGGACTGGGATTGGGGGGGGGGGGGGGGGTGGGGGGGGACTTCGGGAGGCGGAGGGGGGACCGATCCCTAAATTTTATCACAATTACCTTGTGATATAGTAAAATACAGGCATCTTTCATCACATCCTTGCTCTTATCCTGACACCAATCAATTCTTAAAGCAAGCTTCAAATTCCTTCTGCTTTCATGTAATGCTAAGTAGACCTCCTGTCCTTAGCCTCTTTGGAGTAGTAAATTTTTTTAACCAGTAGAAAATGAGTACCTTCCACTGACCACTAGCATTTATAAACACCTTCATTATCTTTCCTCAATTCGGCTAACTTCGCTCCTTCCTGTAAATTTTTTTCTTCATCGTTTACCTAGGGCCACTGTCAAAACTGAAAATCGGTTTATATGCTCAAGATTTGATTAGATCGTATATATCAAGATGAACAATACCATGATTGATAACACGCAGCGGAATAATAAAGAACACAATCAAAGTTATCACAAGGTTTTCTTTATTGAACGTTCCCTATTACCCCAACTATAACTTGGGGCTACACCAACTAACTATGGTGTACTATTCTACTCTCATCAGTCGACTTGCTATCTAACTATCTAGACTCTCATTGGGAGAACTCTAGTTTTCTATGGATTGATAATCTATACCAACTGCCATACCCTCTTTATAATAATAAGGAGAGGTTGTTTTATCAAAAAAAAACCCTAGCTTACATAGGAAGCTAACTAATATTTTCCATAAGTCCTTGTTGTTTCATCTTTTCTTCAATCTTGCATATTTAGTTTTGTAAATCATCAAAACTCATATCCCAACAATCATCCCCTGATTTGATATTACAAAACATCTCCATGTATGAAACAATCTTCAGTGCTATCCCCCTTGTCTAGATCTCTTGAACATTGCCACCCACACAAAATAAGCTGCAAATCATATCTCTGTAGTCTTCTTCCCCTTTTTGTAATCATCCAATAGGGGTCTTTGTAAGAAATTGCAACTTGGATCATAACTGCTACAAACCATATACCACAACTTCTAATTCAGCCTTCCAATACTCAAATTGCCCACCATTACGCACAATAAGAAAAATGAATCTGAGCAGTAGAAATTTAAACTAGCAGTAGTAATAAAGATCAGCAGTAGTAACGAAACACTTCCCCTCAAGTGGTGCATGTAGATGGTTAAACATTTAATCAATAAGCTTCCCCTGAAACCCATATGTTTACCATCTCTTGAATCTCGAACTCTGTAGGCTCTATGTAGTGATCACTGATGAAGAAAACTAAGTATAACGAATTTGATGAAGAAGTTGAATCTCCCAAACTTGTGTCTTATGTCTTGCACTATCCACGTGACGTCGAACTTATAAATAAATCTGTGAAATATAAGTAGATCGCAACCTCTTGACAAAAATCCTCATCTTTTATGAGACACATTCTAAGTGATAGCAAATGTGAGCATTGAGCACCTATAAGAAAAATCGCATACCTTTGCTAGATTTTGACAAGTCTTCGTCAACACCATTTAAGCACGAACAAGTTATCTTAAAAGCCAACCACAACTTTAAGATATGATAAGACACGCACATGTGAAACCTAACTACAACATCAAATAAGCAATAATCAACTGTCTTCGTAATCACATCTTCAAATAATCTCCAATCTGAGCCATAAAATCAATAAGAATAAACTGTTGTTTGAAACAGTTCTATCCGAGATCCAAAACCATGAGTCACCCGATATCTGATAAAGCTAGCAGTACAAACTAGCTATGTCGGATAGTACTAACGGTACAAACTCTTTCTCGGACGAGGCAATCAGCCCAAAAATCTTCAAACAGTAGAAACCTTTCCATGTCACAACAAGCAGTAGTAATCAATCTTTCATTGAAGGACAATAAAATAAAAATTCTCAAGCCCAAACTGTTGAAACATAGCAGCACTAATGTTCATACTTATACTCGAACAGTATAAACTCAAATCGAACAGTAGAAACATATAATGGCATCACAAACTGTTCTTTAACAACATTAAAGTTGGTTGAGTAGCATTGATTGAAGCCCAAATAATCTCACGAACAATATCAATATATGTGAAGCACTAACCAACTGTTATAGAAGAAATAACCCCATACACGAACAGTATCACATCCTGTTGACAGTATAAACATATAACAGTACCTTCCTTGCTCCCAAACAGTACTTATGCACTCAAGTAAGCAGTTCTAATACATCTCTTGAGCCCAAATACCATGTCGAACAATATTAATAAATCTTGACAGCACGTGGTCAACAAGAAAGGTTCAAACAGTAGTAATATGCCCACGATAGCAGCACTAAAATATAAAAGGCAACACTAAGTACTCCTTCCTCCCTTTCCTTTTGTGACACATTAATTAACATAAAACTGTCATGAAAACAAAGATACCTTGTAACAGCATTCATCTTTTTCGGGTTTAATAACAACTATAATCTTTCCATATATTCACATCTACTGGCCCAATTTCTCTTATCTGTTCATCTTGATCACGCACAACAAACACCATTAGGAATTAGGGTTTTCGTTCCACTCTTCTTCTGAATGAACTAGGGTTTCGAGCCACCATATTTATATGAACAATATCATGAAACCCTCCAGATCGTACCAACATAAACCTCAACGCCATGGATCCAAAGCAAACGAATTTAAAAACCCTTAGATGAACTTAGGGTTTCATCAATAAATAACACATCACCATGGATCACGATCAAGAAACAATAAACCTTTACACGGAAAAACCTTACAAAAATATGATTTCTTGATCACGTCAACAGCCCCCCCCCCCCCCCCCCCAAACAGCATCTTCAATTGTATGAATCATTCCCAAATCCCATGATCCCCGTATGATGTACCCAATTACACAAAATCTTCTTGAATCATGAAACCAGAAACCATTCATTATGCATTTACCGAATTAGCTGTATCGAATTAGGGTTTTTGTGAAAACCCTTGTTTCACCGAATTTGACAAATTATTGAAAAAGAAAAACGAATTCGATGTGAAGAAAACCCTTAATAGTAACAATGATTTATAAATCGTATTGCATACCAATTAAGGTAGAGAGGACGATTTTAAACCTTGTTATACCGATTAAACTTCAAAAACCCTTGAAAACTTTAACCAAAATCGATTCTTCTACAAAATTAGGGTTTTAGGGTTTCTTCAAAAACCTTGTAGATCCTAGATCGAGAGCCACGTGGCTCTGATACCAATTGATAAGATCGATTTAAAGCTCAAGATTGATTAGATCTTATATATCTAGGATGAACAATAACAATGATTGATAACACGCAGCGGAATAATAAAGAACACAATCAAAGTTACCTATTACCCCAACTATAATTTAGGGCTACACCAACTAACTATGGTGTAATATTCGACTCTCATCAGTCGACTTGCTATCTAACTATCTAGACTCTCATTGGGAGAGCTCTAGTTTTCTATGGATGGATATCTAAATGCTTGGACCTTTTTTTATAGCATAAGGAGTCCTAGGCTTACAAGGAAACTAATTAATATATTAATGAGAGAATCAATTAATTATCTTCTCATTAATATTTATTCTTATTTTATTTTGACCAAATCTTTATTTCTTCTACATCTTGTAGAACCTTCTGATGATCAATCCATCTGTTTCATTCTTTATTCCTTTGTCTCATCAAAATCAACGATGCAACAATCTTCCCCTATTTGATGATGACAAAACAAACAAAGTCTCGTACGAACTCCATCATAAAGCCAAAGCTTCCCCTAAAGTTGAGATGTAATCATCTCCCTGAATGAAACAAAATCTTCAATGCTTCCCCTTGACTTAAGATAAGAATTAGAATCCTTGACTATGTCACCACACATAATAAGCTGCAAATCATATCTCTGTAGTCTTCTTCCCCTTTTTGTAATCATCCAATAGGGGTCTTCTTGTAGATATGCAACTTGTAAACACTTCCCCTCAAGTGGTGCATGTAGATGGTTAAACATTTAATCAATAAGCTTCCCCTGAAACCAATATGTTTACCATCTCTTGAATCTCAAACTCTGTAGGCTCTATGTAGTGACCACTAATGAAGAAAATAGAGTATAACAAATTTGATGAAGAAGTTAAATCTCCCAAACTTGTGTCTACTGTCTGATATCGGACAAGCCTAGCAGTACAAACTGCTTTGTCGGACGACTCTGGCAGTATTAAAATCCAAGTGTAGCAGTACTAACATATTTCATTTAGCGACACTTTATTCTATTAGTAACCCGTAGCTAAATGTCTCAAAAAATCTCTTTTCTTCTTCCTCTAACACCTCATTAGTGACACATTTTTATGTCGCCTAAACTGTTGCTAAAGTGTGTACTCCTTCCTCCCAAGGCCTTTTGTGACATTAAATTTGTCACAAATCTGTCACCAAACTGTTGCAATTCTGGCAGTACTAACCAACAGCGAGCAGTACTAAGTTAATTCTTCTGGCAGTACTAAACACAAACCACCCTTAATATCTTTAAGTCCAAGCAACATATCTACTTTGAGCCAATCATGTTGACTGGCAGCACATACGTATATAAGAATTCATATAGGGATTAGGGTTTCAATATCCCACAAACATCACGTATGAAACACAATCATCTCTTGTTGCTGTTGTTGTTTCAGCAAACGAAACAGGCATAACACATCATGTATGATTAAACCAAATACGACTTCTCTTATCCCTTCATTAAACTAATTACTTCAGTTAAAACTCTTATTATGAAACTAGAGTTTGTGGCTTCGTCAACAATCGTCATCGAGCATACACACATGACTTCTTCTTTATAAAAGGTATGAACAGATCATAAAATCAATGAACAAGAAAATAATGATGATCTTGTGATCATCTATATTGGATCATTGACGAGCATAACCCTAACAAATTTAGGGTTTCTTGAGTCGGATAAACCATTACCAAGAACAAGCACATGATCTAAAAAAATAAGATCATGTGTAGCATTCAGATCGCCACTGCTAAACCCTTACTGAATGATGATGATCAGAATAATATACCATAGAAAAGCCGAATCTATTCATCAGAACAATTGATCCATGACCTATATAAACTGGATCATGAACATATTGAACCACGTCATCACCAGTATAAACCTCCTTCTTTTATCATAAGCAGTACTAATATTCTTTGAAGAAATCCCTATTAAAAATTAGGGTTTTGTTTTTCTCCATAAAACCAGCCAACACGACTGCTATTACGTACACATCATGGTGCTACTGGGTTTCCTCATCACCCAAATGGGTGAACTCACCATCACTAGTAACAACCTTGGATCTTTCCGAATCAAAATGATATAAAAAACATGTAAGCAACATATCTTATAGTGTGACTATAAATGAGAACCTATAAAGGTTTATTAATTCAACACGAGGCAACCAGATCCAATACATTTTCTTTATTCTTCATAAATTCGGTACATGACCTTGTAACATCCCTAGTTCCACGAGCCCCCGTGGCTCTGATACAATTGATAAGATGTTTATGCTTTAGATTGATTTGATTCTTATATAGCTATGATGAACAATAACAATGATTGATAACACGCAGCGGAATAATAAAGAACACAATCAAAGTTATCACAATGTTTTCTTTATTGAACGTTTCCCTATTACCCCAACTATAATTTGGGGCTACACCAACTAACTATGGTATACTATTCGACTCTCATCAGTCAACTTGATATCTAACTATCTAGACTCTTATTGGGAGAGCTTTAGTTTTCTATGGATCGATTTTTCTAAATGCATAGACCTCCTTTTATAGCATAAGGAGTCCTAGGCTTACAAAGAAACTAATTAATATATTAATAAGAGAATCAATTAATTATCTTCTCATTAATATTCATTCTTATCTTATTTTGACCAAATCTTTATTTTCTTTTACATCTTGTAGAACGTCATGATGACAATTTTGGTCCTTCTTGTTTCCATCTTGTTTCATTCTTTTATTCACTTTGTCTCATCAAATCAAGAATCCCAACAAAAACTTTATCCGTTTATTTCGTGACTTAATTTGAAAGACCGTTTTAAAAGATTATTTGATGAAAATTTATCCCCCTCAAATAATGACCCGTTTTCTATTTAAAGAGCTGGAGTCATTGTTTGAGTGGTCGAATTGTCTTTGAAAATCTTTTTGTGATTACTGAAAACACTGATTCATTATGAAGACAACTTTTTACCAATAAAAATAAGATTTCTCTTATTTTGACAAAGAAATGCACTGACAGTCACTAATTATGTTATATGAAGAACGGTTGTGTTGCAAAGTAAACACAAGCCTTTGCATGGTCATAAAGTAGACCATGCCCGAGAATAAATTCCTGTTATGAGGTCAAGTTTTCTTTTTGAAATACTTGCCTTTAAGATGATGACCGGGTTGCTATCTGAAATAATAGCAAGCCATTTTTTGGCATGTTTTAAAAACTTTTGAACTTCTGCTCGAACTTCATTTACAGCCTCGTATCATTATTAAATGACATTTCTAAGACCGTAAATGTTATCGATTTTCAGAAGACATGCCTCTTATTACTCTTTTTTATATTTTTCTCACTATTTTATTTTTCTTTGTTTTATAAGGGATTTTATATTTTGTATTTTGTTTTATAAAAAATTTTCTGAAAAAGAAAATATCTTATGGTTTTTCTAGTTTTTAATATATATACATTTATTATATTACATAGATAATTTGAATAGGTACCACCACTATTCATTCAGCTTCATCTCCTGCCAATTGTTTCAGGGTTACTATCGATTAGGACAGTAAACCATCTCGCATTCCAGACTTGTTTTAAGAAATTCAATTCTTTCTTACCAATTGGCTTTTTTTGTGTAGAATGTCCGCAGCTGCATTCTCTTCGTATTGACAAAGTTAAACAGCTTACTATACTTCCATTTTTAAACTTGCTCTTTTATGAGTGGAATCTGATTCATATGTTTTGATAAGAGAATGTTGAGCAGTGTTGCAGCCATAAGGCATAGGCTTTTTATTAGCCCAGTACATTAGAATTTTATTTGAATCCAAAGGCCATAATCAGGGTAAGTTATGATTCTCATCCAAAGGACCTTGAGCACATAAAGCCAGCACATGGTCTATATAATTCAGCTTTGTACAGATAATTGCAGCGTTTTTTTCTGCCTTTTGATGACTAGCTAACAAGTCTGTCTCCCAACAATTGCATACTTCCAGATGTAATTCGTATAAGTATCTTGGCAACCGGCTAATTATGAACAGCGTCTGCATAAGCTGTTAGAGCCGAAGAATCCTTTGGTGATCCACGAGACCCCTATTACGGTTCTCTTAGGTATTTAAAGATTCTTTTCTATAGCATGTAAGTGCTTTTTCGGTGGGCTATTGCCTAATTACCGGGGACCCATGCATATATAAATGTAAGGTACTGGTCTACTGGCTGCGAGATACATAAGGGTGCCCACCATTCCACGATATTGTGTAGGGTCAATGGCTTTCCCTTGTGTATCTTCATCCAGATTTGATTTCTCTACCATTGGAGTATCCACGGGGTCACTAGATTCCATACCATATTTTTTTAAAGATTCAAGAGCATATTTTGACTGGTTTAGAAACATGCCTCTGGGACTCTGTGAAATCTGTAATCCTAGGAAAAATGATATTTTACCCATTATTGACATCTTAAACTTTAAACACATTATTTTTGAAAATTGGTCACATAGTTCAGGTGTAGTAGATGCAAAGATTATATCATCAACATAGATTTGTACCAGGAGAATATCTTTGCCTTGTCTTCTGATGAACAATGTGGGATCCACGGTTCCTTTAGAGAATTCCTGAGAGAGTAGAAACTTTGACAATAGATCGTACCATGCGCGAGGAGCTTGTTTCAACCCATAGAGAGCCTTCTTAAGCTTGTACACATGATTCGGATTGTCTTTATTCAACAAACCGTTCCGGTGACTGGGACGTAAACTTCTTTCGAGTAGATGCGTTCAAGGAATAGATGTACTTAACATTCCATTTGGTAGACTATCATATTCATGTGAGCAACAAATGCGAGAAAAATTCAAATAGCATCAAGTCTTGCCACTGGAGCAAAGGATTCCTCAAAATCAATTCCCTCTTCTTAACGGTAACCACGAGCAACCAAACGAGCCTTGTTCTTTAGAATTCCTCCTAATTCATCAAGTTTCACCTTGTAGATCCATTTTAAAGTAATAACCATCACTTTATCTTGACGAGGAACGAGTTTCAGACTGTAGACGTTTAAATTCACTAATGCTCCTCTTGCATTGCTTCAATCTAACATGCGTTGAGTTAACGCGTCTTTATGGTTTCTTGGTTCAACTAATGTGAGAATGGCTCATTAGTAACAAAATAAGGCTTGTTCATGGATGTTTGGAGTTCTTGTGGAACAGGTTCTTTGGAATTTCACCGATGATTTGTCTAAAGGAGATCCTTTGTCCATTGGTACGTGTTCTGAGTTAGGAGTAACAAATAGTGCACTATGGTGGGAATAACATCCGAAAAAGAGTTGCTTCAGAATCTTTTCTGGAATTGGAATGCCAAAGAATGTATCGTTATTCATGTTTGTGAAACATCTAGTCGTGATTCTCTTCTTCAAACATCATTAGAAATGATAGGCGACTTGAGTTCTTCGGGTTGTTGTTTGTGAGTTACTAGGTGGATGGTGCATCTGGTCAACAGTTAATTGAGTGGGTGAACCGGTTGATGAGCTGGTTCTGGAGCTACTACTTTAGCGATCTGGGTAGAAGACTTCATGGGGCTGGGTGATCAACACTTGATGGAGGGTTGAGTAATTCATCAAACAGTGGTTGAAACAAAAGATCCAATCAGTTCTTGAAGGTGGTACAAATGGTGTTTAAGGAGGAAGGTTTGACACAAGTCCTGAACTGATTGTTGCAGGAGTCATTTCATGAAGTGCGGGTTCTAAACTGATTGTTCAGAAGCCATCACTGTCAGCTCATCAAAATCTACATGAATTGTTTCGATGATTCGTCTGGTACCTCGGTTGTAAATTCGAAATGCCTTTCTTTGCTAGGTGCATAGCAATAAAAAATACCAGTATCAGCTTTGGTTGTAACTTTCTAAGTTCTCGCCTATCATTTGTTCGAATAACAAGAGCACATAAATACATGGAGAAATGATAAGTCGGGAAGTTTGTCATGTAAAAGCTCATATGGTATTCTGCCGTGACAAAGACGTATGATGGAATGATTTTGGGTATAACATGTGGTACCAACTGCTTTTGCCCATAAAAAATAACGGTGCTTTTGATAAATCAACATTGTGCGGGCAGTTCATTTAGCGTCATGATTTTTGTCTTTCAACGACACCATTTTGCTATGGAGAGCGAGCAACAGATGTTTCATGAGAGATGTCAACCTTCTCATAATATTCACGCAATGTTTGATTAACAATTCAGTTCCATTATATGTTCTGATTTCGTACAGACAAACGTATTTTATAGTGCATTTGGATCATCTTGAGAACACTTGATTTTTGAGATCTGGGAGCTTCATATTCTTGAACTTAAGCACTTTACTTATGTATATCAAGAGTAATCATCGATAATGACAAGGATGTACTTCTTTCCATTAACACTTACGACACGCATTGGGCCACAAAGATCCATGTGCAAAAGATAAAGTTTTTATTGCGTTGGTGTCTTCAGGATTTTAGGTTTGTAGTGATTTCTTTCTTACTTTTGCCATTGCACATGCAGAACACGATGGTCCTTTTCAAATTTTAGCTTGGAAGCCTCTCACCAGGACCGTGTCTAGTCTAAATGTTAATTGCACCACAGTTCAGATAAGACAGGACGTCGGTGGCCATAGCCATGACTTAGTCTTTGAGGGCTTTGACAGGACATATAGGAGAGGACGGCCATCATATCTCCCAAGGAGATTATTGTATAACAGATTGTTTGCATCAAGTCCAGTCTACTAGATCAACACCTTCTAGATTACTGAATGAAACAGGTGTGTTGACGAGAAAAGCAAAATTCAATGGTTCGAAATCACGAATTTCCCATCGGAGAATAAGTTATGCAACTAACGCTCAAGGTCCTTTCACGTAGTAAACCATTGAGATGTAACATTCTACATCTGATAATCACCATTGTCAATATCTTTGCACGTGATCATTTTGAAATTTTAAGTACCCAAAACTTATTGACGAAAATTGGTGAGTTGAGAGCGATCTTTTCGGGTATATGCTTAGATCAGCCGTGAGGTCCAAATACCAGTGAACAATTTAGTACGACCTACATCATTATGAAGGAAGGATGGAAACATCAGAAACTATGGATCCCCAAGATTTACTGGGTTCCTTGTTGTTAGCAAATATAGATTTAATAATCTTAGGTTTGCTAACGGGAACATTAGTTTTAGATTTCCTAGGTTTCCTTGAGTAAACCAATGTTACTACAGGCTTAGGTGTATCAATTTTCTAGAGCAGTTGGTTTCCTAAGGGGCACTTCAGCAGTTGTGGTAATCCTAGTTAAAGGGCACACATTTCCTACTATAGTGAAGGTCCGACCAGTAGGTCTTCAAGTGTATCCAATATTTGTGAACACCTTTCCTATTGGTTTCCAAACTTTTCTCTTTGAACTTTTCTTAATAGATTTAGATTTAGCACGAGCATTCACATCATTGAGTTTTGATATAACGTTGCGAATAGTACATTATAGGAATAATGTACCTTGTAAAAAGATTATGATGATATTGACTTGACATGTTATGATATTTGCTTGACATATATGAAGATAGGATTTCCATAGATAGGTTGCGTGAGCTCGTCTACTTTAGTTATGCAAGTTACATGACATACTGAGATATTGACAATACAAGTAATGTAATAAAGTGAAAATTTTCCCCGTATAATTGTGATAATAGTA
Organism: Tanacetum coccineum; assembly: GCA_026074375.1. Taxonomy (NCBI): domain Eukaryota; kingdom Viridiplantae; phylum Streptophyta; class Magnoliopsida; order Asterales; family Asteraceae; genus Tanacetum; species Tanacetum coccineum. Next base: position 12,482 of record BQNB010057884.1, read on the forward strand.
AAATAGGTTGATGAAAATTCTTAGGTTGTTATATTTTAACTTCAAATATTTTTGACTCTAAATAATGTTGTTCCACAGCCTGTTCCATTTGATGAAAGATATTTTAGACTTCAAAAAGTTCATCAACCAAATATTGATTGAATGTGTTAAATTAGTCCTTCAGAGCTTTTACAAATGGAATTATTTTATCCCTAAAACAAGCTTTTTTATGTTTGAACCCCCACAAGCCCTCAGTGATAGCTGTGGTTGTGGTTCTTTTTTTGACAACCACATCAAAACCAGCAAGATGGTGTTTAAGTTTCTTCAAACTCGTATTAACTAGGGGTGTACACGGTTCGGTTTGGGTCGGTTTTTGGCTAAAACCGAATCAAAATATTCGGTTTTTATAAAACCAGAAACCAAAACCGCTCGGTTTTTTGCGGTTCGGTTTTTTTGTTTCTCGGTTTTTGCGGTTCGGTTTTTCAGTTTTTTCGATTTCAAACCGTTTATATTTGGTTATGCAAAATTTATATTAATAAACTTGTTTTACGTAGAAAATTGAATATATTTTTTTTTTGTCAATATGAGCCTAATAATGTTTACACAAATTTCTACATTTATATACATATAAATGAGAGACACACATTCATGTGAAAATACACATAGTATGATCATTGTCATATATGTAACGATATATTGTCAAGTAAACACACGTACACGACAAACACATATATATAAACATTAAGATAATATATTTAATATATATAATATAATTTCATCTACAAAATAAATATGAATTTAAATTTTTGATTTATTATTTATTTATTTATATTATATTAATTATATATTATTATAAAACTGATTTGGTTCGGTTCGGTTCGGTTTTTATGGTTCGGTTTTTGGACAAAAACCGAAACCGAACCAAAATTTTTTGGTTTTTGAAAAATTAAAAACCGAACCATCGTTTTCTAGTTTCGGTCGGTTTTTTCGGTTTTCGGTTCGGTTTCAGTTTTTTCGGTTTCTTCTGCTCACCCCTAGTATTAACCATGCTGACTTTAGGAAGTTCTTTTGGAACCTCAACTTTGGTGGGTTTACTCGAAAGAGTGGGTTCTGCAGAATTCACAAAATTCTGAGACCAAAAGGCTTGTTCAACAGATAATTCAGTTTGTGGAACAAATCATTTTTCAAAATCTTGAGAAAGTTGATTAAGAACAGCATAATCGACTGGTGTAGTATTAACTTTCTTATCTAACATTATAGAATCATTTTGTTTTAAAAGCATTTTTGAACGACTCTCTTCAGCAAGCATTAAGGTCTCTTCGGAGTTAGTAATCACAATAGCATTAGTTTTCTCAATGACATTACCATCATAAAGCTTTGGTTCAAACTGCTGAGCTTTCTTCAGATAGAAAGAATTTTGAAAACCTAGAGCTTGTTTAGTGGTATGATCATAGAAAAAATGAGGTTTCATCAACATGTAAACAGTTTGTGCAGATTGATCTCTTTTAAAAACAATATTATCTAGCTGTTTGATCCTCTTTTCTAACGCAATCTCTCTATCGATGTTCCTAGATTCTTCTTCTTAAAATCATTTTTGAGAAGAGTAACCGTTTGCATTAAAGATTCCTTTTCTTTTAAATGTTCTGAAAGAGTTTGTTTAAGATGATCAATCTCTACAGACTGTGCACTTGAATTTGAAACGGTATCATTACTCCTTAAATCAACATTTTGTCCTTCTTTCAAAACTTTAACTTGTTCCTTATATCTTTCAAGCTTAGCGGTTAAAGTATCATTGACACTTTTTTTGTCCAGATTTATCTTGGTACAATTAACTACTTGGGTTTTTAGTTGTTCGATCACAGATAATATCAGTGCATCTTGTTGCGCAGAAGAGTTAGAATTATGAACAGCTACTTGTTGTGATTCAATCACATACTGAGAATAAGGAATGATATTGCTATCACTGGTTATTTCAGTCTCTAAATGGTTCACAACATTCGACTGTTCAGAAGACGGCATCGCCTGCACAGCTTGATTAAGCATATTATTATTCACATTATCATGATTGTGTACCTTAGCGAGAGCATCTAAACCATAATGAGATAAATTTGCCATGAGAGCAACTTTGGCAGTGTTAAGTTCATCACAATCAGAGTCATATGCATCCAAATCATCAGCTTGATAAGCAGCATTATGAGTATTGACAGTCTGTGTGGCTTGACCTTTAGTAATATCTAGATCTGCCAAAAATGCTAATTCCTCCTCATTTAGAATTTGACCATGTGCTTGAGCTTGTACCAGCAATACTTTCTCCTTAAACCACGAATCATCCCGTTTCCTCTTAGGTTTAGTGCACTATTTAGACATATGGCCTTCCCCTTTGCAGTTGTAACAAATAACAGTCCTTTGTTTTCAAGAATTGCTTCTACTTGCTCCTGGAGTGTAGGTCCTACTTGTACCCGAAGCAAAAGAAATTTGTCTTCCCTGAACAGATTGTAACGTAATTCTGCCATCATTAATGGTAGCTTGTTGCCTAGGGTTTAACGAATTCCTCAGCTAGTTATTGGTAGTAGGATAGCGAGATGTGACGACAGCTGATAGGAATGACATCACGTGATTGATAGCATCAATGGGATCATCACCTCTCTAGAACAGTTAGACCTAAGTCTGATTGGAAAAATTTAGGTTGTTGTTGTTGTTGGTTAATTGTGAGAGCATATTCTAATTTAGGGATTGAGGATGATGAAGAATAAGCATTGTGGTGAACTGATGAATGATAATCATTGGATGGGTGAGTGATTGAAAGAGGTGTTGATGATTGATTAATTGAGTATTGTTGAGACTGATAATGTGAAACATGTGGTTAAAATTGAGAGTTTTGGTATGAGTTTTGATGAGTTTGATAAGGAGATTGTGTCATTTGATGGATTGCAACCAAAGCAAGCGGATCTGAGTTGCGTTCATGCATTAAACGAACCTCATTTACATGAAATTCATGTTATCCTAAGTAAGCATGAAGCTGATCAATGTTAGTTGTGTGCAAATCCCGAACCAGTTTGACATCTGTCATAAATTTGCTCCACTCGGGAGGAAGAGTATTCAAGAACTTGGTGTTCACTTGAAATTGTTCCAGTTTCATATTGTAGATGTTCATGTCATTGAGTAGCAATGAAAATCTCAAGTAGAAATCACGCAGTGTTTCCCCCTTCTTATAAGCAAACTTATCGAATTCATCATAAAGCTTACACTCTCTTTCCTGTTTCGTCAATGAAGTTCCTTGCATGAGAAGTTGAATTCTTTCCCAAAGTTCCTTGGCGACTTTATGGTTGCTAACCAATGCATAGACCTCTGGTGGTAATCCTTGGAGAATGATATTTGTTGCCTTGATATCACAATCAGCTTGAATTGCCTCCGTAGCAGATAACTCAGAATATTTCTTTGGTCTAGTCACTCCATTTTCCTCAATTGAAGGCCAAATGAGTGGACCATTCTCAACGGATTCAAGAATCATTCGTCCATGTTGTCTATTCATCATGTATAGCTCCATTCTGCTTTTCCAAGAATCGTACATATCTTTTTCCAACATGGGTGGACGATTGTCAGCACCCGAAAGAATCGCTTTGTCAGCAAGAGTCGTCATTGAGAAAGGTTGTATGTTAAAAGATTACTGTTTGATCGAGCGGTGATAGAAAGTAATTGTGTTTGAGGGTGTTGTCTTTTGTGTGTTTTAAGTCTTGAAACTACACGGGATTTTACAATTCTTGACAAAACCGGGAAAACAAGTGAGTGTTTCACGGGATTTTACAAGTCAAAGAAATAAACCGTATAATTTTGATTAAATAATTTGAGTTTTAAGTTAAAGTTGCAAATTCGGTTGATTAAGCCAATTGCGAATTCGGGTGTCACTGAAAATTGCCAATTCGGGTGATACTAAGAAAACTACCAATTCGGGTGTTACTGAAAATTGCCAATTTGGGTAATACTAAGAAAACTGTGAATTCGGGTGTTGCTAAAAATTACCAATTCGGGTACTTAAGCAAAACAAAACTGCTATTCTGGTAACACAAAATTAGCCAATTCGGTACTAAAGCAAAACTAGAGAAATTCGGGTAACACCTAAAATGCAATTCGGGTACTTAACAAAATGCGAATGTCGGGTGATTATGCAAACCTACGAATTCGATGTAAACACTAAATTGCAGTTCAGGTACACTAAATTGCCAATTCGGATACTTAAGCAAAACTGCGAATTCGGGTGATTAAGCAAAACTGCGAATTCGGGTAACACTAAATTACCAATTCGGGTACTTAAGCAAAAACTAAAAATTCAGGTAACACTAAATTGCCAATTCGGGTACTTAAGCAAAATTCAGGTGATTAAACAAAACTGCGAATTCGGGTAACACTAAATTGCCAATTCGGGTACAAAACAAAATTGCTAATTCGGGTACCACTGGAGTTGCGAATTCAGATACAACTAAAAACTGCAAATTCGTGTAACACACGGACGAAACTCAAAATCTTTAAAACACAAAAAGACACCTTTTTGATTGTTTTTTTCTCAAAATTTCTTGTACAACTAGTATTCTTAAACCTATAGGTACCTTAAAAATGACAACTTTATGGTTTTTAAGCCGAAAATTTAAAAATCAAGATTTGTACTTTATAAGGTTTTTCGAAAACAAAAGATGAACAAAAATGAGTTTTTCTTTGATCCAAAGCAAATACACCTATATCCAAAGATACTAGATCAACTTTACCTAAGTAAATGATCCTTTAGTGTATGACTAAGCTTTGAAAACAAAAGAAAAAGAAGAAATATACATACGAAGTAAAAGGAAAAACCAACGAACCAAAAAGAAAACAAACACAAAACTAAACAAATCACTCCATGGCTCTTGATACCAATTGTAGAATACAAGTAATCTTTGATATATGAACCAAGAACTAGAGAGAGAAAGTGGAAGGAATGATGTATTTTCTAGTGAGAGAAAGTAAAGAACATGAAATGCATTAAGGTGAAAAATGAGAATACAACCAACCAACCAACACCCTCTCCAAGGCATAGAGAGGGTATTTATACTCCAAATGTGGCCGGCCATGGGCCTTGTAAGGCTTTCCATGGGCCTTTGGGCCATATTAGCTTATAAACAAAACATTGACTAACTACGGGCTTTGACTAGTTAATATTGGAAGTGGCCGAGACTTTTCTAGTTCCTAACATTAAGAATAGGAACATAAGAACTTGAAGTGTCCAAAACTGGAATGGCGTGCATTTCGCAATAAGATTGCTAATTTCTTTGTTTTTGTGTCTGTTCATTAACCACATGTGAAGAGTTCTCCCTATGGCCACTATTATACATTGAGCTCTCTAATAAGACAGGTTTTGAAGCAATTTGAAAGCCATAATTTGCATCAGCTATTTTCTTTGACATTATTTTGTATTTTTGAAACATAAGATAATTTGGTTACAAAAAGTATATTGAAAAGGAAAACAGTAGCATCATGATTCATGGATAAATGATACAAAAGATAACCTGTAAATGACTTGCTACATGATCTCTAGTTAAACCTTCCACCTCCATCATCTCAAAGATTTTCCTTGGAACATCACCTGAAATTTTTAGCACAGGACAAGTTATGGATATTTATAATTGTAGGTATAATGATATATGTGAATCAAACACTAAATATATTACCATGTTCACGAAAAAGAGGAATTATTTTATGATTACAAAAGTACTATAACATATTGATTTACCTGCAGTGTGTGCCAGAACTCCATGACAGCTTATGCCAAGGTATGAGCAATTTCTTTATGCATCCAAAGTGTTTTTTGTAATTGTAATCTGACCCGTGAGCTGAAGGCGGCAGTCTGAGAAATTTGAGCAGCGACAGTTGCCTTCCAAAGGTGCTCCTACAAACAGACAAGCAAACAAAAATACCAAGTGTAAGCTATATATCTTAAACATTAATAGTTCATTAATGAAATTGCATCAAGAATATAAAGCATGTATTAGTCATATAACTCATATAACTCATTCCATAATGCAGAGAAGAAGGATTTAAGTGTGATGTGAGCATAAAGCATTAGTCAAAAAGCAGCTAGTAAATGAAAATTTGAATGTTCCGCAGTAAAGAGTTAAAAATTAGAAGAAGAAAAAAGCAGTATGCACTCATGCATAATACGTCCGTACAATGCACAAGGCATCTTGCAAAGCATGCCAAAATATTACAAAGAATGATACTGATAATGCATCAAGTCCGTTATTTATCAACTAAACTACCTAATCTCATATTTTAGTCAAAATCAAGACTGCGTTGAAAAAGGGTTTGCATCAACTGTCTTCATCATTTTTCGTCTATATAAATCTGCTTAATGCAACATGAGCAGTGCCTTAACGTGCTTATACATCAGGTGAGTTTAAATTTATAACAAAGGGGAACCTACGCGAAATCATTAGCCAGCCATGTCATTTATTCAAGGACAAACTGCCAATGTGATATGTGGCGACTCTCCGATTGAAAAATTCCAACTGGTATCTAGCTATCCTTTTACGTTTATCCTGTTTACAAAGCTACTAAGGAGAGCCTCTTCTGAAATTGAGTCTTCGTGTTCCTTGGTTGCCAGTGTTAGATCATTCCGAGAGCATACATTTTGGGACAATGTAGGCTCTTAAAATGAAGAGCAACCTGTGCCTAGAGGTTTATCAGTACAAATAATTATAGACTGAGAAGTTGAATCAGATCCTAAGATAGTGCATGTTCTCTTTCTGGTTCAAAAGTTGTTATTAATATCTGTAGATATTACAGGCTTCTCAGACCCTTGTTGCAAGGCAGATTCAGACCCTATCAAACCTTCATCTTCCTTGAGTGTAGAACCGTTGTTAGCATGGTTTAAAGGGCATGAGATAGAACTATCATTGCCAATGTTTAATATTTATCATTGTTTACTGTATTTAAATTATTTCCCTCTGTACTCAGTTCCTCCTTAGATGCTAAACTAAGGTCCATGGGTCCAGAAGAATCAACCTTCTGTAAGTTTCTTGGCAATCCATTCTTAGTGTTTCTTTCTGAACTATAGATGGCCATTTTGTACATATAGATGGCCTCCTCTTATATTAAGCTGATTCATTAGGCTAAATCTTTCATTCATTTTTTCTAGGTATAAAAGTCAAAGGTTGGCCAAAAAGCTTCACACTATTACAGTTGCCAATTACATTCAAGGTTCACCATTGTGCCAAAACAGTTAGTTTGGGGGTCATAACAGTTCCTGTTGCCACTAATACTGATTAAAGGAATGAGGACTGATGATACTTTTCATGCCCAAGTTGCCACTAATACTGATCTTCTTGAGGTAGTCTGGCTCTTCTTGCATAAACGTACTGCATTTCCTCCGTCCATGTCTGCAAAACCTCATAATTATTAATATGAAATGACAACCAACTCTCAACTTTAATTCAACAATAGTTAATATAGTTAACGGTTATCTACCTCGTGACGGAAAGCGATCCTCATTCGTGAAACATTTGTCTTTTGCATATCATTTCCTTCAGGTTAACGCTGCTTGTCTTAAGCGTGTTGACTCTATAATCATGAATCACAAAGTGAAACGCCTATACGTTATCAAGATTAAATTACATTTGAAACATTATCAAACAAAAATGCAAGTGATTAAGAATGGATAATCAATCAATGTCCTTTAATTATGTACTAAGGGGGTGTTTGTTTCGGTTTATATGTGAGCTTATAAGCTTATTTGATTTTGGTTTATATGACATAAGACCTAATTTTCTGGCTTATTTTGAGACTTATATAAGTTTATTATATCGTAATAAACTTATATAAGCCTATAAGTCTCAAAATAAGCCGAAAAATTAGGGCTTATGATATATAAGCCGAAATCAAATAAGCTCATAAGCCCACATATAAGCCGAATAAAACACCCCCTAAGTATCAGATATTCGCAAAGCATACTAACCAAACAATCATAAGTAGAATATTTGATACCTACATAAACAGTTTCACACATACCTTCAAAGTTTAGATATTTCATGGTTTATTGTCTAAACAACTTGTGTCCACTAATGCTCTTTTCTTCTTATTCTTCTTGGCCCCACCATCTTTAACATCAAGTTCCTTACCATTTAGATCCAATTATAACATTCACGTATCCCCTACAATTAGTTCTACAATTGAAAAGCTCAGTAGTTAGGCTAAAAATAAAAGTGAACCCGATACGAATGAAAAGATAAATACATTACAGATGGGCTCATACCTCATATTGAGATGCTTTCTCAAAGCCAAGAGACTCGCAACAAATGTCGACTCTCGCGTCTATGGTTGGATGCAAAGATCGTATAGATTATCTTTCACAACTGCAATGTACAGAGACACAATGCAATTTGAGGTATATTTGAAATAAAGGCTATTGATAATCAGAATTGTTTGTGAATATTGCTGAAAAAATAGAATGATTTTTTGAAATATTCACATGTGGGTTTAGGGTTCTATAATATTGTTTGTGAATATTTCAACAAATAGAATGAATATTGAAATTTTGAAATCGTATAGTGGGTTTAGGGTTCTATATTTTTGGGGGCTGATTATATCTGTGTATCACGTTAAGGAATCAATATAGATTTGATAGTTAGAATCTTAAATATATACCGAATTTTAGAATCAGTAGAATAGACGTAGTTATCTTTTGCATGACCTTATATATTTTAAGTTGCAAGATAATCAAAAAAATCACCTAGTCTAGTGGTTGAGTGGTTTGTTAATATTACAAACAACTCAAGTTCAAATCTTGTAGGCTACAATTTTTTTAGAAAAACGAATTTTACAAAAAAAACAAAAAAACGAATTTTACCAAAAAAAATAAAAAAAATAGTAATGACATGGCATCCATGATGACATGACGTTATGATGTGGCATAAAATGGTCAAATGCCTCCTGTTATATATAATGTATATATATATATATACATACATATATATATATACATATATATACATACATATACATACATATATATACATACATATATATATAT
>BQNB010057884.1:21622-38014 GCA_026074375.1 Tanacetum coccineum
ATAAAGAAACTAACTACTAACTACTACACACGCTTTCTATGCGTTTAGACTCTCATTGGAGAGACTATCTATGAATGGATCCCAAAAACCTATGTCTATGATCTCTTTATATAGGGAGAGATCAAGACTTACAAAGGAAACTAATTCCAGTCAACAATTATATTAAATACTTAGTCAATGTATTTAATATGGTTGACTAAATAATTAGGAAACTAAATCAGCATTAATCTTCAAGTTGTAACTAATCTTCAATCAGCATTAATTACTGTTTGACTGCATTAAATGAGAAGATAACTACTGTTTGACTTCAAGTATTCTAGAATCTCATAATGCTAAATTAGTCCTTCTTGTTTCATTCTTTTATTCATTTTGTCTCATCAAATCAAGAATCCCAATAAATTATAATTCATAATTTTTAGACCTGTATGAATTCGCAGTCCATGTAGTAACCGAATTCGCAGAGTTATGTTTAGACCGAATTTACAGTTGGCTTTAATATCCGAATTTATAGTTTGCATTAGTCCACGAATTCGCAGTTTGGTTTAGGGTACGAATTCGCAGTTTGGTTTAGGGTCCGAATTCACAGCATCCTTTAGTATCCGAATTCGCAATTTCTAACTATGTCCGAATTCGCAGTTCTCAATTGTGACCTAATTCGCAGTTTTCTCCTAATCAACCAGATTCAATCATGCTTAATGGATACAAAAAGGCTAATTATCATAAACACTTAGATTCTAACCAAAATGTGAATTAAAACTTGTGTTAGGTAGCAAATTTAAAATTGATTATCTTTGGAATCTAATCAAGTTAAAATTGGATTAATTCAACTAAGCCAATATAAGTTCACTCTTTCCATGGTTAGCTCACTAAATGTATTACATGCCTTAAGTGTCAAATCCTAAAAAAGGGTCTCTATACATAGTGTCTTATATAAACTTGTTTATATATAAACTGTATCGACTCTCTCTTAGCAGAATCATGAGTATCACAAAAGAACAACAACAAGCCCTTGACGATGCTCTTGTTCCATGGGAACAACGTCTAAAGATTGGAAGTTGCAACTACAGATTGAGCACCACATTCAAGCCCAAGGAACCCACCTTTCAAGTTGCTTTGGATGTTCTCTCTCTCACTCCTTTTTATCAAGCCTTCTTGATCACTGCAAGTGTCCCTGTTGTCTACATGCATGAATTCTGGGCAACTACCTCTTTTCACAAGCATAACATCAGATTCAAGCTGAACACAAAGAGATATTCTTTTGATCTGGAAACTTTCAGAAATATGCTTCAGATTTGTCCAAATCTTCCTGGACAAAAGTTTGTAGATCCTCCATTTGAAGAGGAAATACTTACTTTCATGAGAGAACTTGGCTACTACAGAAACATCAAATTACTCTCTGATGTCAAAGTTGAAATTCTACCTCAACCTTGGAGAACATTCGGAACCATCATCAACAAATGTCTCAGTGGTAAAGTAACTGGAATCGATTCACTTCGTCTTTCTAGGGCTCAAATCCTTTGGGGTTTGTATCAACAGAAGAAAGTTGACTATGTCTACCTTCTATGGGAGGATCTAGTTTTTCAAATCAAAAACAAGGAGTCAAGGAAGAACAAATACATGTACTACCCAAGATTTACCAAAGTCATCATCAATCACTTCATGTCACAAGATCAATCAATTCCAAGAAGAAACAAGGTGGACTGGCACATGACTAATGATGATCCTATTCTCACTACAATGAGATTCATCCCTCAGCATGAAGTTGTTCAAAAGTACGATGCCATTCTTCCTGATAATTTAACCACTCAAGCAATGAAAGAATCTGAAGCATACAAGACTTACTATGCTTTTGCTACTGGAAAGGCGATTCCTAAACCAAAGTATGTACGTCGATCTACCAAGGAGAAGACTGTTCAAGCCCCTAAAGCTTCCTCCGGTTTTAAAAGAGTCCTAAGCTATGCAAAGTGACCAGATCAGGAAAGGAAGAAGCACTGACTAAAGGATAGAGACTTTAATCTGAAATTGCATAGTCTGAGGATTGGAAAACAGAATGAAAAACTGGCCATTAAAGAAGCAAAACACACATTATCTACTCTTAACCCATCAGTTCAGGTGCACATGAAGGAACTGGTGTTCACCAATGGGTTCTTGATGTATCCTACATATGGATCTGATGATGAGCCGATTTCTTGAAGTAAGTGGATGAAGGACGGTGAATGATGAAGCAAGCATAAGCAAAGATGATGTGATAATCAAATGATGCTGATGATAAAAATGATCAAGATGAAGAGATGAACGGACTGAATCAACCACTGATGGTTATGACTTTGTTCATCCAAGATATCTAATTTTGATGAAGAAAACATGATGAAGAGGATAAATAAGAAGATTTTTGATCCCAAGAGTGTTAAACACTTCTCATTAGGAAACTACATGATGACGAGGAATAATGGATAGGTAGCTTCAAGGTGCAAAATGTTGAGGAAGAAAAGCTGAATGAAGAAAACAAACAACGAAGAGGAAGAAGTGAACCTCCATCTGGAAGGAAGAGATACGGAAATGATGATGCTCACGCACTATCGGTCTCAACTACTCAAGTCATCGAAGTACTCATGTGACAATAACTTTCGGTCAATCTGAAGGTCAACAGAGAGTTCTTTGTGGTCATCTGTTTTGTGTGTAACATGCTCAACCCCAAGACAGATACAGGAATGCTTTATTTAATCTTACACTGAGTTCAAACTTTCTAGTAGATGTTTACTATTACACTATAGACTGAGACCACTCCATCATCCTGCTATAACACTTCTCCACCACCATTTCTCTTCATTTAACATATGCAACAAACACCAATTCCCTTAACCAAAAAACTAGTTCAAGTTCCTTTTATCCTCTTTAGAAAATCTTCCAAACTTTGGTTCTTTATTCGGGTTTGACCATAGACTAAAAACTTTGGAAAATGACTTCTCTGAATTCAAGCAAACAAATCAATTTGCTGAAGCAATTTCTTCTATTCTCGGTATCGTTGATAAGTACCTTGCTGACCGGATGAATAATGCGGTAAATACAGCTGTTCAACTACAGTCTGACAGACTTAGAGAACAAACTCAGGCTGAAAATCAAGAATTCATCGATAAAATTAATGAAGGTATGAACAAAATCATCAAGGATCAAGTTAATGTACAAGTTAAAGAACAAGTCTCCAAGATTTTACCGAGAATTGAGAAGTTAGTCAATGATCAACTTGAAGCTGAAGTTCTGATTCGTTCATCTAATGAAGCTAAGTCATCCCATGCAGTAGCAGCTAATCTGTCTGAAATGGAGCTGAAGAAGATTCTCATAGACAAAATGGAGAACAACAAATCCATCAACACATCAGATCAACAGAAGAATCTCTACAATGCATTGGCAGAAGCTTATGAAGCTGACAAAGACATCTTGGACACGTATGGAGATACTGTCACTATTAAAATACGTCGAGAAGATAAAGATGAAGATGAAGAACCCTCCGCTGGATCAGACCGGGGGTCCAAGAGAAGAAGAGCTAGAAAAGAACTAGAGTCAACCAGTGCTCCATAAGAAAAGACCTCCAAGTCAACTGGCAAATCCAAAGAAGGGTCCAAATCCCATCACAAGTCTACTGGCAAGTTTGCTCAAGCAGAGGAGCCAACACACACTGCAAAAGATTTGGAAGAACCTGCACATCAGGAGTTCAAAACAGGTTTTACTAAAGACCCTCTGGTTCATGAGACTTCTCAGTATTCTGATTGGTTTCAGAAACTAGCAAAACCGCCAACTCCCGTTCATAATTAGAATAAGACCGTGACTGCTTGATAATGGACAGTTCAACCTTGGCTAAACTGCACTTTGGCTCTTCTAGAAAAGAAGATACTCGTGAGCCATTTAATGAGCTGATGGACACTCCTTTAGATTTCTCAGCATTTGTAATGAATCGGCTCAAAGTTGATACTCTGACTCCTGAATTACTAGCTGATCCAACATTCAAGCTGATGAAAGGTTCATGCAAGAGTCTAGTCGAGCTAGAATATTTCTTTAAAGAAGTCTACAAGGCGACCACGGAGCAACTAGACTAGAACAACCTTGAAGATCAGCAATATCCACATGATCTGCGAAAGCCATTACCATTGATACCTAATTCTCGAGGTCGTCAAGTTATTCCTTTTGATCACTTCATCAATAACGACCTTGCGTATCTAAAAGGTGGTGTCTCGAGCCAAACTTATGCAACTTCTGTAACGAAGACCAAGGCTGCAGATTATGGACACATCTAATAGATTGAAGAATTGGTCCTTAACACAATGTAAAGTCAAGTACCAGTTAGCTACGACAAGCATGCTCTCTGGGGAATCTCTCATTGAGGGCGAAAACGTTAACAATTCTATGGATTTGCTGTTAATAAGGAATATGCTCATGATGTCTACTCAAGACAGAGAATCATTACTGTCACAGAACTTCAGATTGTCGAATGGCATAATTACAAGTATCTGGATTGGATCACTATTCGTAGAAATGATAACAAGCTGTATAAATTAAAAGAAGGCGATTTCAAAAGGCTTCGCCTTCAAGACATCGAAGACATGCTACTTCTTCTTGTACAAGGCAAATTGACAAATCTCACTGTTGAAGAACGCCTAGCTTTTAATGTCTCCTTACGAATGTTTACAAGAAGCATTGTCATCCAAAGGCGTGTGGAAGATCTTCAATTAGGTGTTAAAAGTTACCAAAAGAAGCTTAACCTCACAAAGCCAGATACGTACAGATAAGATCTTAAACGAAGAGAAGCTTATACAGCATACTCCAATCTAAGAGGTTTCATTTATCAGAATAAAGACAAGAAGAACATATTGATGCGTATTGATAAACTCCACAAGTTTAGTGATGGTACACTCAATGATGTTCGAACTACTCTTGATGATACTCTCAAGGGAATCCAGATGAAGTATTTGCCACACACTATCTGGAGAAAGAGTGACAGAGATAAAGCAGGAGCTATGATCCAAGAAATTGGTAAACAGCTCAAGACCAGAAGGATTATGCGAAGCTTGGAGAAATTTGTTAGTGGGAGACCTTACGCGGGAGACCTTCGGCTGCTGGAAAGGACCATATGATTTATCATATGATGTCCTTATCATTAAACAGGTCAAATCCTCATACATAATAATCTTGTAAATATGTAAATACGTAGTGTAGACTTTTGGTTAAAATAAGGAGTGCTTGAGTACAAAGTTTTCAAGAATTTCTTAGTAAATTCAAAATCTTTCAAATTACTGTACTCATTACTTTCTTATATAACCCTCATAATTTGAGGGGGAGCATTCAAATGTTCCTTATAGATTTTGTCCCCGAACGTTTAATCAATTAATATCCAAAATATCAAAGGATTAACATTATGGATAAGGGGAGAAAATGTGATTAAACTAAATATAACATGTACAGAAATGTGATCATAAAATGGACTCAATGCACTCTACACTTAACATGTACTACGATTACGATGCACATGTTATAGGAGAGTTTTTAGTGATGATGAAAAATCTTCAAAGTGTAAATACTTTTGATATTTACATCAAACACTTTGATTGAACTTTTCAATGATTTTGGAAGGATTGTGATGGAATACCTAAAAGACCGACCATGTACTTAAATTTAAGAAGTTATAAGGAGGTTAGGTATAGGTATTCAAATCCCATGATCCAGCCAGAACCGGAGGGATCTACCCAGGGATATCCACTAGTTAGTGTAGAAGTCCTTAGGTATGATGCAAAAGGCGAAAAAGTGAGAATCGGGAATAATGCCGACTGAGATGGAGCAAACACTGGAATAAACCTAACAAGGTGTTAGTCATGAAGTCTCGGTAAGCATTGAAGGGGTTAAAGAATGAAAAAGAAAAGTTAAGATAAAGGGTGAAAAGAAAGAAGCCCTCCTTACACTTTAGGCAGAAACCGAGTCAATACATAAACTGTCAGAAGCACTAAGTTGTTGTCTGACATTGAAGACAGTTATGGACCCAGTGACGCTATGCACAAACCCTTCCCAGCCACTCAAAGTCAGAAAGACTTTGTTTCAAAAACTCACAGAGATACACACATTTATATCGACTTTCTCACTCCGAGTTAGTTGATATTGAAAAGGTTGCACTCAGCTCCAGCCCCCGATCACTAAATCAAATGTGCACTAATTGAGTCTAGAGCCAAAAGAGATCATCCATAAATCTCATTAGGACACTTATCCATCATACCCTAGTTTCCCACACACTATGAAAACTAGTAAATATCATTAGAGTCCTACGCATTATCCTTGTGATTTTGCCAGAACATCAGAGTGATACTCATGTACTCACAATGACGATGGAAATCCTGCTTGAGCCAACATCAAACAAGCTCTTGGTAGGTGACTTGTGCGATTCTTATGAATCAAACTTGTGCAACTGGAAAGCAACAATGGTGTGATTCTATATGAATCAAACTTGTTCCAGGTCATGGATCGACGATTAATGAATTTTGAAATGCTAAAACTCTCAATGTGTTACGAAACCACTTTAGCAAGTGACACGTTGATTGATTTTCAAATCAATTTTCCATTTAATCGGTGAGATAGTAACTCACTGGTTCACTCTTATCGTGCTGTCTGCTTTGAGACGTTCTGATAATGAGAACATGCTGAGTACGATGAATCTAATACATATGTGTTAGAAAGATTCAATACTACAGCTGGAAACCCTGTCAAGGAGATTCTTCTTAAATTGAATCTACCTGATCACAGGTCGATCCTCACAGATTCAAAGGTTACTCCAACCAAACACAGGCGAATGACAAAGCCATATTCGTCCCCCAGATTTATTGCTAACTGTTTTATTTCAAGAACATATAAAGATGGACATGGAGGTACCTAGTTCCAGCTAATTCACAGATTCATAGCCGCATGCTCATACTCGACCGACAATTATAAAGACATCATGAAAGCTCAAGTACATGTTTCAAGACTTCTGCTACTCTGATACCGTACGTCCTTCTCGAAGCGACGAAGTGTTAAAGTTAAAGAACTTTGAGAAAGATGCATCATTAAAGCTTTCAAGTTATCAAATCAAGAAAAGTATGAGCATGTCGGACAAAAAGTCGCAAGTACACAAGATGGCAAAGTTTACAAGATGGCGAAAAGTAATTATGCTTGGTTGATGATCTCAAGATGCTCAAGATCGCATATTCACATACAAGACAAGATAAAGGAGCAAGCTCAAGCCTAAAGTCTATGATCACTACAGCATATTCACAAGTTAATGATTGAAGATAAAGACTATGAGCTCAAGACTAAAGTCAAAGCATAGTATGCTAAGTTTAATTTTTTGTAAATTGGAGTGACCTCCCTTAGGGGGAGATTGTTAGAAACACGAAAAGTATCAGTCACTTCCAATAGTAGTTAGTCAAAGCCCGTAGTTAGTCAAGTTAATGTTTTGTAAGCTAATACGGGCCTAAGGCCCATGGAAAGCCTTATAAGGCCCATGGTAGGCCACAATTGTAGTATAAATACCCACTCCATGCCTTGGAGAGGGTGTTGGTTAGTTGTATTCTCATTTTCACCTTAATGCATTTTCTTTCCATCACTTTCTCTCTCTAAAATACATCCTTCCTTCCACTCTTTCTTTCTCTAGTTCTTTCCTAATATCAAAGATTATTTATATTCTACACAATGGAACAAAGTTTTTGGATCAATACAATGAGACTTTAAAGCTTAAGGCTGAGCTTGCCAAAAAGAATGACATGATTGAAAAGGCTGTTTACAATGAACTTTCAAACTGATGTTCAAGACTTGAAAATTGGTGCATTTCACTTGAAATTAAGTTGCAACAGAGAAAAAAAAGTTTTCAAAATAACAGACCATCTCATAATCAAAATGCTCTTGAATTTTAGGATTTTTTTCAAATAAATGAATTGCAAGATCAATTAGAAGCCAAGAATGTCTCGACTAAGAAACTGAAGAAACACATTGCGAATTTAAAAGGCAAAAATGTTGTTGAAAATGTTGAAATTGTGAATAATTCGAATGTGGTTACTTCAAATATGTATAAGATAGATTTGCAGCCTCTTTTCCCCTGCTTAAAGAACAATAGGGAAGCACATGTAGATTACCTTTAGGTAACTCAAGAACACACTGCTACACTTTGGGATATAGCTGAACAAGCTAGAGCCTTAAAATCTTTAGATAATGCCCTTGACTTTTCCTGTAAGTATACGCAAAGATTTCAAGAATTGCTAGTATGTGTGTGTGATCCATGTCCTAGTTCTAAACACATAACTGATAAATTAGTTGCTGTTACACCTATAAACAGAACTAGGAAAGTAAGGTTTGCAGACCAATGTAACACATCCAAAGATAAAACACAAAAACAGGTAGACCCACAAGAAAAACAGACCACTAACAATTCTGTGTTACCTTCTACAGGAGTAAGCTGTTCTACTAAAGCTAGCGGATCAAATCCTAGGAGCAATAGAAAGAAAAATAGGATCTTACAAACTTCAAGTAGCAAGAAGATGAAAAATAAAGTAGAAGACCATCCTAGGATTGTTTAGTCTAGTTTAAATAAGCTGAATCGTGTTTGTAAACCTGTATGTAATGCAAATGTTACGCATTATGTGTTAAATGCGAATTCTAAACTTATTTGTGCTACCTGCAATGAATGTATGTTTGATGCTATTCATGATTTGTGTGTTTATGATTATCTTAATGATGTAAATGCTCGTGTTAAATCTAAATCCGTGAAATCTAAATCAACTAAGAACAAAAAGAAGAAAGTTTAGAAAAGTACGGGTAAAATCTTTACTAATATTGGATATAGGTGGATACCTACAAGACGAACATTTACTATAGATGGAAACAAATGCCCTTTAACTAGGATCACCTCCACTACAGTAGTGCCTCCTAAGAAGCCAATTCCCACACAAGTAGTTAAGACAACATCACTCGGTAGTAGCAAATCAGGGAAACTCAAAGTCATAACATACATAGGGCCAAGTAGCAAATCTAGGAATGTAGGATCTATGATTTCTAACAACTCGAAACGCATGAAAAATTAGGGATCCACTATTTCTACTACTCCATATTCTTTTCGTGTCCATTTTAGTTCGTCCAAATCGTCCTCTAGTACCTGGACTCGGGTTGCTCCAAGTATATGACCAGGCAGCGCTCTCAGCTCATCAACTTTTTTAGCAAATTTTTGGGTATAGTTAGATTTAGTAATGATCAAATTGCAAAGATAATGGGTTATGGTGACTATCAGCTAAGAAATGTTACAATATCTAGGGTTTACTATGTTGAGAGTCTTAGATATAATTTTTTCTTCGTAGGTCAATTTTGTGACTCGGATCTTGAAGTTGCATTTTGGAAACACACGTGTTATGTTCGAAATTTAGAAGGAGCAGATTTACTTTTCAGATCAAGAGACACAAATTTGTACACCATTTCTCTAGATGATATGCTAAAGTCTTCTCCAATCTGTCTGTTATCTAAAGCCTCTAAGACTAAAAGTTGGTTGTGGAACCGACGGTTGTCTCATTTAAACTTCGGTACTCTTAACCAGTTAGCTAAGCAAGGTCTTGTTCGGTACTCCCACCTAATCGTTTTCAGCCTAGCGGTTCGTTCCTGAACCATTCCTTCAATAATAATCCTTAAAATTTTAACAGTCAATCAAATCTCAAAGGATTAGTGTCTAACTTCATGGTATCTCAAGACGCTCGATTATCTAAGTTTGAAGCCGATTTCAAGCAACAACAAGGCGGGATGACCATCAAAATTGACGCAGTCTTGAAGGCCATCAATGATCGAATAATGGGAACACTTCCAAGCGACACGGTTAAGAACCCAAAACTGAGTGTTAACTCCACCTCTTCGGTTTTTTCTGCTCGTTCTTACCCAATGGAAGACTCCTAATGCCCGTTCCGTATCCACGGTTCAATCAATGCTATCACAATGTTTTCCAAGCAATCCGACAAATCCCATGATGACAAGCCAGGAGAGAAAGGGAGCTTGAAGCCGGACACCGAGAACGAAGATCACCACACAATGATCGAAGTTAAAGGAGGACGTGAGGAGGCAGAAGAAGAAAGGCGAGAAGAGAGGGGCGACCCTAAAGAAATCAACACCGACCTACCCTCATCACTTGACCCATCAATCTCTTTCATCACAGAAAAGGTTCGTAAACTCAATTCGTTCCTTGAGTCATTCAGCTTGGTTCCCCAATCATCTGACACAGAATTCGTTTGCACAAAAGAGGATGATGGAGACGTAATGTTTATTGAGATAGTAAAAATGTATGATGAATCTCGCGAAGAGGAGTTTGGGGAAGATGAAGGTGTAGCGACAAGAGGATTAGAGGTAGAGTACTTTGACACATTTTCAACTAGGAACGAACTAGCATACCACAAGTACCTAACGTGTGGTCCAATTCCATCCTTGTTCTTAAGAAACCCTATAATTGTTGGAGGATGTCCATTAAACCTGAAAATACTGTGCAACATTGGACATGTGCATGTGGAAAAAGCCTACATAGATCTTAACTCTCATTTGAATGTCATGATCCGCATACAGTACAATTAGAACCTAGGGAAAATCCTGAGAGGATTAGAGGGGTAAGCAATTTCACATGAAGAGTTAGGGGGATGCATATCTTCGTAGGTGATAACGTACCTTCCCCTCTGGCTCGAAGGCCTCCCCTTCAAGTTCGAAAGGGATTTAATCCTAATTACACCTAGAAACCTTTGAATAGTTTCTAGTTGGCGTAAAATCATCTTCGCGATGGTTACCAGTATGGGAACTCGCCACGCAAAGCCCCACACTCTTCGCGGTGGGTCTTCGACGAAACTAGGGCAAAGGTCATACTTGGTCAAGTCTAAACCTACGTTTTCCCTCTCTGCCAAGGCTCTCCCGCCAAGGCAGAGATCGTGGTACACAACCCTACAACCACCCCTTAAATCGTGAAACACCTCCACGATCACCGGTTTATGTGCAATGCTTTGCTTTAGCCTATTTCTCTGCCTATAAATAGATGGCAAGGTCATCAGGTATGTTTTATGCTACACACACCTACTTATTCACTTCATACTTACTTACTTACTCTCCAAAGCACATACTTACTCTCACGCCAGAGGTGATTCGCAGGGACACCCCCTGCGCTTCACTTAACGTAGTGTTTCCATTTATGTTGCCATAGGTTATTCGAGACTCGGTAGTTAAGCATACACCCAAGAACTCTTTGATCCTCATCGAAGCCTGATCGTGTCCATATTTGCACAATCAGTGGATCCATCCGTGGGACGTGCAACAAATAGTCCCGTTCAAACCGAGTCAATAACCACCAAACCACGTGACCTACTTTTCTGACATGACAAACAAAAGAGAAATGATACCACCCCCGGGTTTCTCGACCCTAACTCCTTTGCCCGATCCTAATCCTAATGAACTACCGCCAATAACCACCTCCACTTTTACTGCCAGAACACTTGAAAATGCATAAATCGTGCGTCTACTTTAAACAACCCTGATCCTATGATCAGCCTGATTTTTGTTGAAGCCAACTATGAAGTCCTTGGGTCCCTCCTAAGGGAGCGTAGAAGACAGATACGTAGTGAAGACCTCCGCACTGAACTAGAATACTTCAGTGAGGTTTATGAGGAAGAGAGAGAAGTAGAACCCAGATCCGTGCGATTCAAGGAAGTTACACCAATTTCGGAAGTAGTGTCTTCGAGGGTTCAAAGACAGAGGGAAAGAGTTGTTGAGTTCGAAGATGCTCATAAAAGGGAAGAGAGCAGGGTTAAAAGGAATTATGAAGGGGGAAGGCCACTAGGACAAAGAGTAGAAGACAACGGACCACAGGGGGTGAACCTTCCCCCACTCCTGGCCGCTCATTTAGGAAGAGCTAAAAATGGTCAGCCTCTGCAATCATCCTTGACCTCCGTGAACGTAGTCGACCATCCTTCGATAAACATAGGAGGGAACCCCTCCTAACGGTACGCATTCTTGGTAATGTTAACTTTAATACCCATTTTTTATGGCCTCAATGGACCAATACTATTGAGTCTATCTCAGTTACACTCAGCCTAACATTAGGACGGCCTAGGGCAACCCATGAAGCCATCCTCCCCAAACTTAGGGGGCAACTCCTCATTGGGAGGACTTCACCTATTACTACTATTGGGAGATATGTTTCCTCAGGCACTCACAAAGAGTAGAAGACAACGGACCGCAGGGGGTGAACCTTCCCCCACTCCTGGCCGCTCATTTAGGAAGAGCTAAAAATGGTCAGCCTCTGCAATCATCCTTGACCTCCGTAAACGTAGTCGACCATCCTTCGACTAACATAGGAGGGAACCCCCTCCTAACGGTACGCATCTCTTGTGTAACGCTCAACCTTTAATACCCAATAATTTATGGCCATCCAATGGACCAATACCTATTTGTGTCAATCCTTACACTCAGCCTAACATGAGGACAGCCTACGGGCAACCCATGAGCCATCCTCCCCAAACTCTAGGGGGCAACTCCTCCTTTGGAGGACCTCTCACCTATTACTCCTATGGAGGATATGTTCCTCAGGCACTCGCGGGAAGTACCATCCCCGTATTTCATGGGCTTGTACACCCATCGGGTGTCTTCCCTAATAGTTATCCTTTTAATGCACAACCTATGTACCCTAACCCGGCTCCTAGTGGCCTCTTTGCAGACTACACTTGTGATAACCGGTGATTTTTCCTAGGTCTTAGTATTCTAAAATACTATGACTGTATATTTACATACTTTAAATTCATCAAAATTTCTATAGCAAGACTCATAAGTTGACTTTTGTTGACTTCTTTTATGAAAAATGGTTACGGTTTAACCGATTGTCAAATATCAAATTTCTATAATAATGAATCACTTTGATTCAAATTTCTATATTCTAAACGTCTATGATCACATTTAATCACCTACCAGGAAGTCTTCCCGCGCACAACGAAAAACGTCGTCAACGCGTACCGACACGACAATAAGTTAATTCATGTCTAAATACCTTAGGTCATTATAATAAACTTATTTTATTAATTTAATTCATATTTCTCAATAACGTTTGCATAAAACGCGAATTTACAGATTTATCTTTGAGCTAACGGAAAACGGAGAACTACACGAGACTTAAATCAAGCCCGATACACTAAAGAATCCTAATGACTCTAAATCAACTTCTTTTAACATTTTAAGACGTCTAAACTGTAACCCTTGTGGATTTTCTAGTCTCATAATGTTCTATATAGTCCTTTGACTTCTTGACTTTTACTGTTTTAGTTAGAGTAGTTACCGTATTAACGGTAGTCAATTTACTGTATATTTGATCAATAGTACAATTATTTTTTTAATTATCTTATTGTGGATGATTATATCTATATTTGATCAATTTCTGGGAGGTTGTCTCGCAAACGGCTTAAAATGTCAAATAACGCGCTTCGGCACGTCCGTAAATGGTCAATACTTAATCTAAATCGGTTTAACTATAAACCCCATAGTGTGAATATTCAAAGTTTAAGTAAACATATTATTACATTCGTTAAACAACACAAGAACTTTCGGGTCACATTTTAAAATCACAAACTATGAACGATAAAATAACATGACACAAAACGAAGCAACCAGAAGCCTCCCTTAGATACACCAAGGTCGACCACCACAAGGAGACTACAAGGCACTATTTTAGCTTGTGTGTCTCCCTTAGTACAACTATATTCTTCATTTTGGTTTTTCAAAAACACATAGTCATCCAAGATCACAAAATAAATTCTTTTCCTCTCTTCTCTTTGCCCCTTGCGTCTCAAACATACACACACACAACACATCATTTTTCAAGTTTTGATCAAGAACATGAAGGTCTAAGTTCATCCGGGTTGATTCTAATAGTCGTGGGTTCATAAAAACAACGTTTGGGTTGTCGGTTTCGTGTCGATCTTGACTTCAAAACTCTCTTTATAAGTCGTCATTCATTCAAATATTTTTTTACTTTTAGTAACCTAATGATGCATAGATGTTAGTTGTACGGTGCGTTTTTCAAAAATCAAACACAAAAAGTTAACAAAATCACTTAAAGGGTGGGTTTGGGGTTCGAACAAGAAGAAAAGGAAAACAAGGGTTGATCATTTTAATATTTTAGACGTGATGGTTGAATAAAATTTATATACTAGATAGCTTATTTCTTATTTAGCTTAAAAATAAGCATACAAAAAGCTTATTTGAGCTTATTTTGGGCTTATTTGTTCGAATACAAAAAAGGAAACAAAAAGGAAAATGGTTTTGGTCGTTTACCACTTTTGTCTTATTTTTATAGCTTATTTTAATAGCTTATTTTAAGGACTAAAAGTACTACGTAGCTTATTAGCTTACTTATAAGCTAAATATACTTGTTTTGGGCTTATATGACCCACGACCCAAAAAGGACCCAATAAGCCGTGGCTTATTGTGGACCTTTTTGTGGTCCGGCTTATTTTCATGGTTTTGTTGTAGCTTATTTTGATATTTAGAAACACGCGTAGCTTAACGGCTTAATAATAAGCTAAGGATAGCTTATTGTGGGCTTAAGAGGCCACGACCCAATAAGCTAGGCCCAAACCGTGGCTTAGTCTTGGTCGGTGAGCCTTGGCTTCTTTTGTGGCTTATTCGTTGGACTTATTTTCTTAATGGGTTTTGTTAATGGGCCTAAATCGGATTTAAAAAAACTAATAATAATGTTTTGCATTACTATTGGGCCTTAAGGCCCAATAAGCGAAAGCTAGTCATTTTAGATGTTTAAAGCGGACTTTTGAAAGCGATTTATACTTGTATATAAATTAGGATAGTCAAATAGTCGTTTAGAGGAAATGTGTCTTGTTAAACGTCATGAAATGTAGATTTTAGTATTTTGTCGGAATTGATTTATTTGGAAAAAGGTGTTTGGAAAATAAGGTTTTTAAAAAACCTTAGAAAACGTTACGAACGGGTCATGCCAAAATTTTATAAAAATAACTATACTTAGAAATATTTCACTAAAACTTACTTTTTTAAAATCTGACAAAAAGACGAAATAATAAAATATTATTATTTTAATAAATCGACTAAAAGACGAAAAATATATTTTATTGTTTTCCTTGAAAAATGTTTTATAAATGAACGGGTCATGCCGAAATTTTATAAAAATATTACACTTAGAATAATTTTTACTAAAAACTACCTTCTTAGAAATCCGACAAAAGACGAAATAATAAAATATTATTATTTTAATAAACGACTAAAAGACGAAAAATATATTTTATAATTTTATAAATTATAAAACTTCTCTATATTGTTAAGGTATTTAAAACGTGTCATTTCTCATAAATAATACAATTAAATTTGATAACTTGGGATTACCAGATGGATTACCGAAACATATTACTTATTATCTATTGTGTTTTACTTGTCTATTTTCTTTAAAATAGTATAAGCGTATTATATCTAATATACGTACTTTGACATATCTCCTTCGAGTCTAAATCACCAACCATCACACAACCAATAATACTAAAAGCAGTAATATGAATGTTTTCAAAATTCCTATGCATCAAATTGTAAGTACACATTTCAAACATAATTCTAAGTCAAACGAATTGCTAAGTCGTGTCTGGAAGCCGTTGTACGCCGTTGTTTGACTATCATACTTTCAGCTACTAATCATCTTTGTTAAGGTGAGTTCTCGTAGCCCCACTTTTTAACTCTTTTTCGTTGGGGGAAAATGATACTCAAATCTATTTTCAAACTGTTTTCATTATTGTGTAAAACTGCTATTTCTTTAGACAATGCTATGTGCCTATGACTGCTATGTGAATGAAATGAGGACTATTTATGCATGAGTTCTATGTGAACTTCTATGCAAGGAATATTTTTCCGACCTATGTTAGCTCCAGCTGGTAGGCCTTAGGTACGGAGGACTATAAGCGCTTAGACCATTGGGAATGGTTGGTATGATTTGAATGCTATGATTCTATTGAAATGATATGATAGCATGGGATTGTTATGTTGGATTCTAATACTATTGCATGCATTCTGCTTTCATATTGCACTATTGTCCACACTCTTAAATTCTAGCACAGCATATGGGTTTACTTCTAAACCTACGAGCTTACCAACTTTTAGTTGACCTTTTGAGTATCATTTTCAGGTGTGATCATCAAAGTATACTGAAGGTATTGATAATCAAAGACCTCTACTACCGGGAGGTTTCTAAAGACAAGGGTTTTCAACTACTTAAAACTGATATTTTCTGAATGTATTGTAAATCTAAATTCTTGTAACAATGTATGGTATATCTTGTATCTTGTGCAATGAAATCATAACATCGCATCC
>BQNB010057885.1:2642-38013 GCA_026074375.1 Tanacetum coccineum
TTGCGCAACCCTCAACTTCCTCAAGAATTTGTAAGTCTTCTATCTTCCATATGTATTGGATTATTTTTTGCGGATTATATTGATGAGTTAATGCGTACTCTTGCTTAGGAATTCTAAATATGTTTAGTAATAAAATATAAGTTACCTATGGAGAGTGAAGACTACCTAGTTGTTTAAACACTCTGTCACATTTGAGTATTGTAGAATGATAGAAAACCCCTTTTATTTATGATTTATTATTGACCACTATTTATAGTGGTAAAACCCTAATACTCTAAACCCACAAACGGGCTTGGGCCTATTTATTCACTAATACTCCCCCGCAGTCCGAGCGGCGAAATCGCAAAAGCTCGGACTGGAGTAGTAAACTAGAAAAGAAAAGAAAAAAAAGACAAAACATTAAAAGAAATAATAGCGATGAAGACATCCGACAACAAGCGTCTTCAAACAATCTTCAAACTTGAAGTCATGAACTGATAAACCTGGATAAACCAATATAACCGAAGCACGAACAACAACATACGATTGTGTGGATTTGTGACCTTAGCACAAATCACCAACACAAATAACGATTGTGTGGATTTGTGACCTTAGCACAAATCACCAACACAAATAACGATTGTGTGGATTTGTGACCTTAGCACAAATCACCAACACAACAAACAAATAATAAAACTTAAAAAAAAACATAATAGCTGCTGCACCACGGTCTTGTTGATCAGGAAACAGATCTTCAGATCCGACACAAGTAAAAAAGATCACGATAATATTGGAAGGATGGCTGGTGACGATGACGTCATGCTTTTCTTTGAGGGCTGGTGATGATGACGATGGCGGCTAGGTTTTTTTTTTTGATTTAGGGTTTGACAGGGATCCCTCCGAATCATCGACGAGTTGTCGATGACCGGAGGACAACTATTTTGTGAAGAAGGTTAGTGTTTTTGAGCGGAAGATACGTGATTAGGGTTTAGGATCTTAATGGCTGATACCATGTAGAATGATAGAAAACCCTTTGAGTTATGATTTATTATTGACCACTATTTATAGTGGTAAAACCCTAATACCCTAAACCCACAAACGGGCTTGGGCCTATTTATTCACTAATACTCCCCCGCAGTCCGAGCGGCGAAATCGCAAAAGCTCGGACTGGAGTAGTAAACTAGAAAAGAAAAGAAAAAAAGACCTTGGATGTTCATGTTACGAGTATATAATTATCTATATCTACGTACCTTCCATGTATTATACTTGCAATTGTTAGAAATTTTTAATGTTTGGTTGCACGAAATTTTTAATGAGATAATTGATGAAAAGAATTGCTAAAACAAAAAAAACTGGTTTTTTGGTGAAAAACCAAATATGCTTTTATCAACACTACGTTATCTTCGGTTGGCAGAGAAACCAACCATTGTGTCACTACTTATTTTGTCTGCATATAAGTTTCTACAAAATGAGTCTCGTTTTATTTAGAGGTGTACGTTAATAAGCACTATTTGCAGTAGCAGTATTAACAAAGATGTTGAATAATACAGGTGTTAATAAGGACTATATGCGATGACAGAATCTCATATTCAATGAGTAGAGGTGCAAATAAAGACCATTTCAGTAAATTAGTTACTCGTATTATCAAATATGTTAAATCATAAAAATATATAAAAATGATCGAGAGTGATAGAGAGTGTTAGTAGTATATTCAAACAGCCGAGTATATTATTTCTGTTCCAACTTCGTAGTAGCTTCTATGAAATTGGATGTTACCTTCCTTTACTTCGTCTCCTATATATTATATGTGATCGTCATCCTTTTTGGCCTTCTAATTTAACACCTTTAAAAAAAACATGCACCACCTGCGACTTAATTACTTGGATGTTTTCTCAAGTTTTAATCCACCACTTAATTTCCACACAGTTACCTACACCCATGGATTGAGTTTGGGATTCCATGGAACGTTACACTACCTTTTCGCTATCACCATCAATGGAGAAATATATACGTCGCTGTTACAATTTCTCAAGGTTCAGAATTCAGAAACTAAAAGTCAGAAGATAAGATAATCATGGATTGGGTACTTGTTATGTGAATTATTAAAAACATTTTTTTCCCAATTTCTACGTAATATGTTTTATGTTAATCATTATTGCAATTGCGTGCATTCTTTATGAATAGATGATATGTAGATCTTTGATCGAGTACATAGAATGCCTGTTGGGGCTTGTACCACTGCAAATGCAAGGCTTAATTTACGGGATATGCCTTTTAACCTAAGAGTATCCAAGCATTTTCTGTAATATAATGATGTATCATGTTTTATACATGAAAAATACTGTGTGGGTGGCTTTCAAGTTTCAATCCATCTCATCTGACGCATTTATCTTTGGGGTATTTTTCTTCTATTTTCTTCACCAATTTGAGACGTTTACTTGAATCACTCCGTTCATGCGTTGAGAAAGTTAAAAGAAAAACAAGGACTTGCACAACAGAAGCAGCAAGACAAGCTTCCCTAGGATCTGTATGTAATAGTTTCCAAAATAGAGATATGTAGCATAGCACCACATCAATGGAAATGCAAACCCGATCCTATAGCATAATTTAAACATAACCAACAATGAGACATTGGTATTGGAACCAGCACATTTTGGGAACTTACTCTGAAAGTGAATAAATTTCCCATTGTTTAACACAAGTTTATTATAACATGATCAACTACACGCCCTACTAAACCTTGCCATAAACAATTATTCTTAATTCATGTATGATGCCTCTGCAGACCGACTAAGTTATAATAACAATGTCTAGTTTGTTCAGCAATAGGGATCTGAACCTTCAACAACACTACAATCATTAAGGTATGTGGCAGGGAGGCCAGCAATTAGTAGTTCTTGGCAGACAGGTGGTCTCGACATGTGGACCCCAATCTGTTGTATCCTTAAGAAATTTGTAACAGTCGGTATCAGCCCTGTTAGTACATGGCCCTCCCTCTAAGATGAAAGTCAAGCATTGTCTAGTTACCATAGAAGTTGACACAAATGGGATCATATCACCAAGAGCATACAAATCACAAATTTCACCATCTTTTGTTTTCCCAAATCTTTCCTTTGGACTGATAATGAGATATTTTTATGAATCAGAGGGCTAACTCATCGATTATTTATAGCTCTGAGAAGTTCGACATTCAATTTTCATATATCCACTTGCTACTTGTGTAATTCTAGTTTAATATTCAAATTATGCAACCCTTATCAAAGTCAACTGAGTTATTGCTATATACATATACGAATGAAGTTTATATATTATAAGAATCAATTATTGTTGGAATTGAATATACTAAAGCTAATAGTGTTGACCGATATTAGAAGATTAGTTTAAACTAGACTTTGTGCAATCTATTGAGTAGTTTGAGCAATTCGATTCCTTAAACAGATAAACACAAATTGCATATGACAAGCACATGTTTTACAAAAATAAGAAGAATCACATGATTTGTCGGTAAAAAACTAGTAATGACAAGTTTAAAAAACTAATTGATACACACGCGCTTCATGTACTTTGAGATTTTGTTCGTTTATCTTAGTATATTATTATTTTGTTCACTTAGGTTACTATTCTTCTCAAAACCGGCTAATCAAGTTAGAGCACTAGATGTGCAAACACTAACCACACCAAAAAGTTTTGTCAATGTACCACACGGAACCCCTTTTCACCCGTGGTGGTATTTTTTTTCAGTATGTTATGCATCTATAGATAATATTGTGTCCTCTAATTATTGACCATGGATGGATGGAATATACAGAATGCTTGTCGGGGTTTGCGACCTAAATTTATTTATTTATATTTTATTTAACGAAAGGAAGACAGGAAAACAATAGGCCCATGAAACAAAATAAAATAATCATAAAAACTGATTATGCTTGAAAGAAAATATCATTCCGTGCGTCCTCTCTTCCTCCCAATTACCGTTCCCTTAGCAGCTTCAGCATGCTCCACTCACGACATCTCAGATCTAAGTAGGCACATGGCTCTAGCAGCTATAGGCCGAGCATCATCTTTGTCGCCTTGGCTTGCATCCTTCAAACCAGCAATCTTCAACGGTCCTTCTTTGTTAGAGTCTGATGTCTCACTGACAATGTAGGCTAAGACTAATCCAAAAGTTGCACAATGCTTAATTTGCAGAACACTCATGAAGTTTTTATCAAAGAGTTTTCAACGGTCATGAAGTTTTCAACGGTTGGTGACAGTTGCATGGATAGTCCATGCATGGATAGTCCCTAACTTTGCAAAAGAATTTCAACCAACTGAAAACTTCATCCAGAATTTCAATGGACATAAGTTGCATGGATAGTCCCTAACTTTGCAAAATTGCATCCAGTTTTGGGTGAAATTCTTTCGCAAAGTTAGGGACTATCCATGCAACTTTTAACTTTCAGGGACGATAGATGCAATTTTGTGAACATTAAAGTCTATTTTTGTCATTCTTGAGGGTCTTTTTGACCTCCTTAGCCGGTAACTCATTTATATACTAAAAGGGCACACGCCTATACTTGCCACCTTGGATTTTCTTTGTCCACCTCCTCCTTCAACCTTAAACCTACGCACACCCACACATGAACAAACATCCGTACAATTCTATACTTTATTTAGTACCATACACTTTACTTCACCCCACACATCACTTTCATATCTAAATTTTTTTCCAATAAACCCTAACTCAACCACACCATTTAATACTACCAATTTATTGTCTTTTTTCTTAATTGTTGCTGCAAAAAGGATTTTTTTATTCTATTGAATGTTTTTTACTCCAATTGTAATAATTATTAATATAATTAAAAATGTGGCTTATTTCAAATTAGGGTTTATGTTTAATTTTTTATTTTTTTTTTGTTTTTTACAGGTGTGATTGACAGGCATGATAATGCGGTGTTTATGATACACTCCAATGGTGTATTTAAGTATGATCCACTAAGGTATGAAGAATTCAGAGTTGTTGAGGCATATACAACTGATAGGGTTAAGTTTAGTCCACTACTTGATATGTTAGTTGCTAAGTTAAAGAATAACATATGTGCGTTGTTCTTATGCATTCTTGGGTTAGATATTGATAGTAGTGGTATGAAACTAATTAAAAATGATGCAAATGTACATGGTTTGTATGACCTAACTGAAAAGCATGTGACAGTAGACTTGTTTGTAGCACATTAACCACATAATTTAGCAAACTATTACCACCAAAACTTATGTTTAGATGGTTCAGATGAAGAAGTAACTGTTTCGAATTCCAGCAGATGGGTTCTAAAGGTCCATCCCCACAAGAATATTGAAGACATCATAACTCAGTGTTGTAATGAGACTCGACAGTTAGTTTGACTTTTAGTTTTCTTCACGGAACCTAGTTCATCTCCTACACTAATTCCTTTACCTATATCTATCCTAAAAATATTAATACTTGAATCAAATACAGTTCAAAATAATTAAAACACAAATATGAATAAATCCAATATATACCTCTCCACATAGACAACCTATCCCACCTCTGTACTGATGTGCGACTTAATAACGGACATCACTAGCACGGAGAACCCACTTGCCCTTCCCAACCAGCCTCGCAAACACATAAAACTCATACCAATGAGAAAACACAAAAAAGTATGACAAATTCGGATATAACAACCTCTATTAATACAAAGTACGAGAAAACATATGAAAACATTATAAACAAATAGTAATTATACAACAAAATTAAGCAAATAAATTAAATAATAACTTTAAATAGCAGTAATATATATGTTTATAAAGTCACACAACATCAATTAACTCTCTTTAATTTGGTCTAAAATTAACCCTAAGTTTCAATTAAGCCTAAAAGTAACAATACTGCAATATGCATATACATACATAGATTACAACTAACCCTTAAAATCAAACATACATTGACCAAAAAATTAACAAATATAATAAGCCTAAATTAACACACACATACATAACCCTAAGTATCAATTGAAAATCAGGAACAACATGGAGGGGATATGACTCACCATTACCAATGGCGGTGGTTATGGGCGAAGGAAGGAACGTCAGTAGATGTGGCAGCTAGCGATGGCATGGTGAAGGGAGGGAGGGGAGTGGAGAAAGAACAAAAGTTGTGAGTGTGAGTGTGTGTGTGTGTGTGTGTGATAGAGTGTATTAAAAAAGTTGAATCAATCCCGCCCTGTGAATGAAAAGTTGAATTCAACCCGCCCAAATAAATAGAGCCCTGTTATTAATTAAGGAACATGGCTTTATTTGAGACAAGGTAATAGAGCCCTGTTATCTAAGAACGAAACCGGGCTTTATTAGTGAAAAAAATTCTACCAAAGAGCCCTGTTTTCTTAAACAGATGGCTTTATTTAGGGGGCTCTATTTCACTTTTTGTAGTAGTGTATACAGGTAAAAAGCAGGGAGCGGATAGTAAAAGGTGAAAAAGTTGGAAGAGTATTTATGTAAAGATTTGAATTTAAAGGGGGCTTTAAACACTTATGATAAAAAGAATAAACCCCAAGAGAAGAAGAACCCTATCCAATTCATTTGATTTGAGAATGTTTAGTAGTAGTGCATTTAGTATTTCTACAATTATTAAAGCAACAAGAGTAGTAGTTAAAAGTAGCGGTGATGACGTCAACATCAGCAGGGGTTCAGGTACGACGGCAAGAGGAAGGAGGTTGTTAAAAGTTAGAGAAGAGAAACGGAAACGAGAATTCGACCGCCTTCATAACTATCCTTCCTGGGCCAAGTATCTATTACTTACTTATTACAATTTATTTCATTTTAATTATTATTTACTACAGTAATAATGTGGAACTAAGAAATGTTTTGGGTGATACCATTGGCAACCCCGACCAGATGAGACTCAAGGTAACTTGTTTCACTTGATCATACTTTTGCACCATTCATGTTTCCATAATACTTGACAATTCCGAGTTCCGACTGTCCCACTACACATGGATTTTTCCCTTCAATTGTTCTTCTTAATTGCTTTATGTTTCTTACTTTTAGTCGCAATGACCACCCTGTGCGGCTGTGCGGGTTGTTTCTTGTGTAGTATTCCATAAACATTAGGATGAACTTTCTTCTGTCTCTTGATTACTTAGACGACTACACTTTTCATTAATGGTTTTGTTTGAAACATTCTACAGGTTGAAGATAGGATACGCAAGAAGGGGAGAGACTTTCACAAGCCCAAAACAGGATCTGTTGTTGCTTTTAAGGTCACCTTTCGAGAGTGAGTTACCGTTTCTCTTTCTTCTATTTCCTATATTTCAGTCTTCATTTAACAACTCAAATATATGTTGTGATTTACAGCTTCAGTCCTGTTGGTTCCAATATATGGTTCAAACTATATGGACCACCTTCTGATCCAGATGTTGACCTCATTGGCACCGTATGTTCTTCAATCCCACTCCCCCACTCCATATTTCATAATATATTGCTTCTAATATATGGCTTATCTATATTTATGTCACAGGTTATTTAGTCATGGTATCTCATGGGACGTTTGGGTGCCTATAATTCTTCTAATTTGCAGGTAACAACCATCACTCACTTTCATTATCCAACAATAAAATGTCAAACATAATATTTACTTTCTGATGTGTTGGTACTGATAGTGGCCTTTCATATTGCAGTAGGCAAATACATGAATGGAATACAATCCTCTTTATGATGCCGTCATCATTCCACGATGTCGGTGATGTTGAGTTTCAAGACAATTGGGGCCGAGTCTGGTATAAAACTTGATATAACTTAATTTTATCTATTTTAGGTAACAGATCATAACTTTTGAATGTCCAACAACAGGGTAGACATAGGTACTTCTGATTACTTCGCTCTTGATGTGCTGCTCAACTGCCTCACGGTATTGAGTTCAGAGTAAGCATCTTTCTTCTATATTTTTCGATCCATAACGTTTTAGGTTGCAATTTCAAATCTATTACCTATATATCGGTTGATTTGGGTTTTGTCAAACCAAACAGTTTAGGTGAAACGTGAACTGGTCAGATACTACTGCCTCCTATTCATAACAAGTTAGCACATCAATTGTTTCCGGATCAAAAATGCAAAGAAAAAGTAACCCTATCCGTTCCATATTGGCCAATACTTCAAAACATTACATTTTTTCAATCAGAATCCGTTATTGACCTCTAACCTAGCCCGTGACCGTATATCTTTCTACCTCACTACAATGTCCACAAACTCTCGTTGGTATTAGCTTATTTAGACTTTGTTTCTCTTTTTCTTCTCTTATTTGGCAGGTAGTTTTTGGTGGCCAGTCAATGGGTGATTGGGAAGAGGGAATGAAAAATCCGGAAGACGGATACAAGTCCTTTAAGATCTAATATTGGTATGTTCTGCAAAGTTCATCCGTGGAGGTTGCCAGGATCGGGTCAATAGGTGTAGTCGATGGCCTTGTACTATTATTACTTGTTGGTCCCTCAACAAAGTAGGCTTGGTTTGGCAAGTGATGGTTATCATGGTCTGTACAAATTAGCTTTATAAATTTGTATGTTGTGCGCTTATGCAATGGTTTGGACCCGATGGTTATATCTCACTTCTGTCAGGTTGCAAATAACTATGTGCCAGTTTCAACCCATATATATACTTATAAATGGGTTGAATCAAAATCTTGTGTAAAAAGGACACGGGTCAATTTTGGTAGAACTTGTTGAAAGCCAATAAAGGTCAGTTTCCACCACACACCCGACATGCTCACTTTGACCAGTAGTAGAACATGGCTTGCTTTCAGCAAACATGCTCGCTACTGAAGTTAGCTTCCCTTACTTCTACCATAATACACCTCACCAAATCTGTCCCGCATTCTTAAAAATACATACATCTACTTTTTTCCACCTAAATCTATATAAACACAAGCGTCCAAGGTGCATGCTTGCCTACGAGCCAATCTTTAGTGAAACAGCTCTTGCCCAAAAACTGAGGCAAGTACAAATAAATTAAACTGTAACCTGTAAATTCAAATAAAAAAGAGTAGGAAATTTGAATTTTCTCCGCAATTAAAAGCCATGAGTTACAAACTGTACCATGACCATTCGATATTGCAAATAGAAGAAACAAAAGATGAAATATTCAACGCTAAATCTGATCTTTTCATTCGACATATTTAAAGTTGAGTGAATTTGTTGCCAACCAACATCCTTCTTGTGAATTATGAATCTTTGGGCAAAAATGACCAACATCACTTTTCACACACTGTGATAAACAGCGTGCGAAAGATAAAGAAAGTGCTAAAACTTGTTAACGAAAAGCAATAATATATTAATCGTGCAAAGCTGGTATTGATACGGAATAAATGCTCAAAGTAAACAAAATTATCATATTTATTTTGCAATGAATGAAGATGATGACAGATTGTACCCGGAGGGTGTTTTCAACCTTTACCACCTGCACATGTCCTCTAGGACTAACACACAGGCCAAGGTCACAACACAGTAATGGTCTTTTACTCCTTTGCATGATGCTACCACAACTAGATATACAAAACCAAAGAATATGCATACCCAAAAAAATTGTGGGTACGCGTCTTTTGCTACCAACCAACTTTGTTGCACTAGCAGAACACACGCAACCAATTCCACATGGATGCAATGCAATAGTATCTCCACAACATATGTATGTTGAGTTACTACTTCATGCTTATCATAAACAACCACTCAGCTCAGGCCGTCAAAGATATATTTGTGTGTTTTCTCTTCAGTTTGATATTTATACTTTCTTTTTCTTGTATCAAAAGGGATAAAACATCCCTAGGCGTTGTATAAAAACACAGTAGAGTCACTCTTTCAACAAACTAGTAAATGAGTAAACAAACCATAAACTTCACTCATTATACAAAAAAAAAGTTGAAAAGTACGGTACAAAAAAAACAAAGCAACTAGACATTTGAAACAGTAAATAATGAAACAATACAATTGGACGGACGGTGTTTTCTATGGGGAACACCAGCCAAGTTTGAACTCATAGAAGTCATGAGGATTCGTTGTATCAAGCAAACTTAAAGAAGAACTTGTTAGCGCTACACATTTTCCATCAAGAGGATTTTTAATTTCACAACTTCCACTTTGAGATTAGCTTCAACAAGTATTTAGCGACTCTCAGCCGAAATTGATCATTTGTCTTTGCGTAAATGGGATGGCAAATAGAAAAAACTGCATCAAAGAGTAGTGAGTTCTCCCAAGAGACATTATTATTTGTATGTTGTTTTAAAAGCAGTTGGTCAACTTTTGTAGCAGGATGCGAGACTATTGTTTTAACATCATCAACGATGAAAAGGTCTGAAACCCCAAATCTGAAACCGCTCATTTGAATGTTAAACTTGCTTGATAATTTGAGTGCTTCCCTCAACTTAAGAAAGAAGGATTCATCGATGGAAATACGCAATGAGAAGAGTAGCTCAATTTGCTCGGGAGGAGTGGTTGTAAACAAAAGAATGGGGACCGTGGAGCTTAAGTCCGTGTAAGTAAGTAAATTTGGAGCATAAACTTGTACCTTGATTTCCTCGTCGGGTGAAAAAATTAACATCAACCTCCGTAACGTAAGAGATGTGATATCCAAAATCTCGCCACTGGACGACTTGATTTCAAGGGTCAACTCCTCTAGAAAGGGGAAGTTGGATTTGATCATATTGGAAAATGCATCATCCATGTGCACATTATCTAATCGTAACTTTGTCAAGCTCCCTCCTATTGTGCGGATTTCAAATGATGATGGAGGGTAATCCCACATAAACATTGGTGTTTTAAATACAAGGGAGCGTAGAGATGGGGCATCATGAATTTCCAAAATATCAATCCAAGCATCAGGACCAAGACATACCTCAAACACACGAAGATGACGGAGGTTATTTACCTTGATTCCATTCAAGCCTCGGGTTACCCCAATGAAGATGGTTTCAAGTAACTTATTCATATATAATAAATTATCAAGCAGATATGGAGTTATGTGGACATAAGACAACACAAGTACTCGTAGGTTGGTGCATCGGACGACAGGATAGCGAAAGTAAGGTGAATGGTTATAATTCTCATAGGGGGTTATAAGTTCCAAAGTTAACGTGTTGAGATTTTGATTTGAGAAAATCTTATCAGGCAACTCAAAAGATGCAGCCAAGATTGCGAGGCGAAGGTGTTTTAGAGGAGGAGTAATTGCAGCTTGCTTAATCAATTTTCGAGCAGCAGGATGATTAGTGGTGTGAAGGCCCAACTGAAGATCAAAACTTGTGATAGGTAAGTTGTGTCGGTGATACCTTAGTAAAGTGAGGTGGATCCCCTTAAAGTACTTTCTTTGATTTTGGTTCTTTTTTAAAGAAGAAGACGGGGTGGGGCAATGCAACCTGATGGAAGGGGTGGTAGACCAAGCGTGTAGCCATGACTTGGACAAGATGCAGGTGCGTGCCGCATCTTGTGACAGCAATTATAATTGTATACGTTGAATCAACTCCTCCGTAAGAACATCATCGAGTTGTTGTTGTTGTTGTCTGTGGATCAGTCTCATTCTCTTCTTCGGCGGAACTTGCTCTGGGGACCTACACCTGCGCTTAGGAGAAGAATCTTGTGACGCTCCCATGAACATGAAAAACCAAAAAACCACAATCACTTTAGAAGAACCTGAAGAAAACAGTCGACAGAAACTTGAAAAAGAATACTCTACTTCACAATTGCATGTGCTTTTTTTCTTTTTCTTTTCGGAAGACTAGTAGTAACATACTAGATAGGGTTGTTTAGAGTAAATTGCAAAAATTATCCTTATGGTCTGCTCAAATACATCAATGGAATACATTCCTCTCTGTGACACGGATAAGGGCTTCAATGTGATGCCGTCATCATTCCATGATGTCGGCGATGTTGAGTTTCAAGACAATTGGGGACGAGTCCGGTATAAAACTTGACATAACTTAATTTTATAGCTGCGGGAAACTATTTAAGGTAACAGATCTTTTGAATGTCCAACAACAGGGTAGACATAGGTACTTTTGATTACTTTGCTCTTGATGTGTTGCTCATCTGCCTCACTATATTGAGTTCGGAGTAAGCATCTTCTTGTGACACCACATAAAAGACCACCAAAAAGTGAATGTGGGTTAAACCTACCCATCCCATTCTGACACCACATAAAATAAGTGACATGTTTCAATCAGAATCCGTCCGTTATTGACCTGTTACCCAACCGTGACCGTACATCTTTCCAACTCAACACAATGTCCACAAACTCTGGTTGGTATTATTAGCTTATTTAGACTTTGTTCCTTTTTTGTGCTCTTATTTGGCAGGTATTTGGGTATACAGCAGGTAGTTTTTGGTGGTCGGTCAATGGGTGACTGGGAAGAGGGAATGAAAAACCCGGAAGATGGATACAAGTCCTTTAAGATCTAAGATTGGTATGATCCACAAAGTTCATCCGTGGAGGTTGAATCAGGGCCAAGGATTGGGTCAATGGGCACGTGAATGGCATTGTACTACTACTTGTGCTTGTTATGTCCAATTCCTAGTCTTACCTTTATTTCTTTGTGCGCGCTTCTGCAATGGTTTGGACCCGATATATTTACTAATTAACGGGTTGAATCAAAATCTTGTGTAAAAAGGAAACGGGTCAATTTTGGTTGAACTTGTATGCTGTAATTTTTATGCTTTTAAGTCGGCTTTTTAACAAGTATCTGTGAAATTGATATAAATTGTTATGACAACAATATTGACAAAACATCAATCTAGTACACAGAACTGAGCGTTTGTTCCACATTGTTGCTTTCCGAAGCATGTTGTGCTTTTCTTAATTGAACCCATTGGACTAAAGATGTGTATCAATTAGTTTCTTCCAACATAGCATAGATTTTATCGCTCATGGGACATTAGCAAGAAACTCATGACCAATGCCATCTACTTCAATTGAAGTACAACCCGGGATTTTCTTCGTCTCCAAACTTTGTTCCAATATCATCCCATTTAACCATTTGTAGCGTATGAGCTTTCCAGTTCAATAAATTTTTTAGCAAAATATTCACCCAGTTGAACATTTTTAAAAGATATACAAGCTCTAAGAATTCACTTCCATGTTATTAATCATATGCATAGCTGCTTCAAACAAACCAGCTCGGCCTACAAAAGTGATATCATCTGGTGCATGTCCTTGCTTGACTACTATTTTTGCAGCTTCTATATATGTCTCCACATTTAGCATACATATCAATAAGACTGGTATAAAGAGCCATGTCAGGAAAGTTGTTAACATTGTTCTAAACAGTTCTAATTAATGATTCTTTATAAGATCGATATGCTATGCCTATCATAACATTCAACGTTCGGATTACTTATCAAAACACATTTTGTTTACATAAAACTAACTTGAAATAGCAGCTCATTCTCCAAACAGGAAAATAAAATACAGAGATATTGCAAAAAGACAACATACAAAGTACTAAAATCGACGAAGTGAAAGGTGGACTATCAAAGATAATATTTTGTTATAAGTTATTACATAAATGAATATTGAGACAACCCGTGCATTCAAATAATATTTTGTTGAAGCGATCCTGATATCAACATAGCAGCCTCCCGTAACACAACATTAGGACCCAAAGAACACCGATGGGCCATTTTCACCACCAAACACATTAGAAGCTTTCGCAATCGTACGACACAACCTTATCCTTACATTTCTATCATCTTCTCTCTCAACAGATCTTAATAAAGTCTGTTTAACCAGGTTTTTAGTACGATCATCTAATGGCTTGTGAATCAGCAGTCCTAACAGCATTTCTAAGATAAATGTTGACTCATCACGTGTGGCAACATTAGTTGACTGTTCCAATAAGTTAGCTAATATCAGCATAGCAGTCTCCTTTAACAAATCATTATCAACCTCAACACACTGGTTTATGAAAACAGAAAGTTCCGGCCACCCATTTTCACCACCAAACACAGTGAAAGCGTTCGCAATCGTACGACACAAACTTATCCTTACATTTCCATCATCTTCTGTCACAACACGACTTAATAAAATATGTTTAACCTGGATTTGAGTATCTTTAGCTAAAGGTATTTTATTAAGACGTGTTAAGATAGAAGATGATGGAAATGTAATGAAAAGTTTGTGTCGTATGATTGCGAAGGCTTTCACTGTGTTTGGTGGTGAAAATGGGTGGCCAGAACTTTTTACTTATATACGTGACTTTTTGGAACACCCAACTAATGCTAAGATATGTGCCACGTCAGCAATTCTGTTAAAAGAACTGTTAGAAGAGCCATTAGTTTTTTTAAGCTGGTTAATGGCTCTTCTAACAGTTTTTTTAAGCTGGCGTGGCACGTATCTCAGCATTAGTTTGGTTTTCCAAAAAGTAAAGTATATAAGGAAAAAGGACCGGCCACCCATTTTCACCACCAAACACAATGAAAGCCTTCGCAATCGTACGACACAAACTTTTCATTACATTTCCATCATCTTCTATCTCAACACGACTTAATAAAATATGTTTAACCTGGTGGAATTGTTCAGCTAATGACTCTTCTAACAGTTTTTTAAGAGAATTGCTGACGTGGCACTGGCACGTATCTCAGTATTGGTTGGCTGTTCCAAAAAGAAGTAAATAAAGAAAAAGGTCCGGCCACCCATTTTCACCACCTGAAAGCCGACACAAACTTTTCATTACTCTTCTATTATCTTCTATCTTAAGACGTCTTAATAAAATACCTTTAACGAGGTTTTTAGCACGATCACTAATGGCTTTCCAATCAGCTGTTCTAACAGCATTTCTAAACGTGTGCCAACATTAGGTGACTGATCTAATAAGTTAACTAATATAAGCATAGCAGCCTCCTTTAACAAATGATTATCACCCGCAACACACTAACCAGAAAGTTCCGGCCCCCAATTTTCAACATCAAACACAATGAAAGCCTTCGCAAGCGTATGACACAAACTTATCCTTACATTTACATCATCTTCTATCTCAACACGTATTAATAAAGTATCTTTTACCTGGTTTTGAGTAACTTCAGCTAATAGGTTTTTAATCAGATTCCGTAACCATATTGCTGACCCGTCACGTACCTCAACATTCAACATTCCTATATTTTCAAGAAAATGTGATAAACTCTTTATAATAATGTAATATATATTATTGAACATTGTAGTATAGATATAGATAGATGGAGCTTGGAATAAAGTTGATGGAACCCTAACCTTATATATAGTCTCAGGATCATCACAAACTAAGACAGACATTCAGCTTATGACATAATAATCCTCCCTAATATCCAATCCACAATGACGATGGCGCGTGACACACAACTTCCCTACCAAACCACCTCATCCGCCGGAGGAAAGCTCCGCAAAGCACCTCTCCAACGGAGAAACATTCCATGCGCACCCGCAATCAGGAAGAAAAATCATAACTTGTTAACCATAATCATTGACCGTGCTAGTAAGCTTTTTCGTGTCGTTTTTGGTAACCGGAATCCGTCAGGTTAATTTTTTTTTCTCAAAATTTGTTTACTCTTTTGTTATTAATTTGGTTACTTTGTGTTAATTGTGTAGCTTAGTTAATTTATATGACTCATGCTAGTTATTGTTATTTTTATTAATTAGGTTAAATTGCGCTATTTTTTAATGATTTTATCTAGTTTATGTTATTAATTAGGGTTTTGTGATTGGTTGGGGGTTAAAATTATGTTTTTTTCATATGCTAAAGTGGCTGATCGATGCATTATTTGTGTTTGGTGAGAGATGCATATTAGTTCTACGGTGTAGGTAGAAGCCACAATGCACATAAGTTACATCATTTTAGGAGATGCTTTAATGGTGTAATAGTAAAATGCACAACTTTTGTATAACTATGGCAAGAAAGAAATGATCAGATCTTGTATCAAGTATATGACCATAAAAATATTTTATTCTTTTGTAATAGTAACTGGTAAGCTACTATGGGCTAGGTTTGCTGTGTGGAACATATAATTAGCCACTATGTTGTTTCTTTACTTTAATGTTCATTATGCTCTACATACCCCTTACGACAGCATTTATGTGAACAGGGACTACTCGGGAAGAAGGGCATCGCGGTAATTCTGCCAGTATTTTTGCTGCCACTGGGATATCGGATCTTGAACAAGTGTTGCAACAAAAACCTTTACTAGGTCCGTCTATCATTTTACTATATTTCTATGTTATTTCTTTAGCTCTGAATCTTTACTCTATATAACATGTTTGAGCCTGAGTAGTGCACTCATTTATCAATAACATGCAACTTGTATGACCCAAAACATGCTTTTGAGGTAAATAGTGAATGAAACTGCCATTACTGGTGTTATATACTGTAACAGGTCCGAAATCGAATGGTTGAAAGCATTGTAGCATTAAAATCCGTATTGTTCACCATCTTCTCTTATAAGGCTTGAAGCGTCAACAAATGGCTCTCTGAAAAAACATAGAGATGAGAGGGATAACTTACATGCTATTACCACGCCCATGGTCACATCAAGAGTAAGTAATGTGTTCATGATTGGCTGTAGGCATTTTGGTTTACATTTTTGGCGAAGGTTGCAATTTTGACCCAGTAACTTGTGAATGGGTTGATTTGGGAAAAATAAAAAATTTACAATTATATTATTCATGAGGCTGTGCTATTGATGATTTAATATGGAATTTGTGATCATGTTTAACTCATCAATTATATGACAAAATCTGAAATAATTCAGGACATGATTTTGTCATGATCTCGTGAATAATATAATTGTCATATAATTAGTGAGTCAAACATAATCACAAATGATCCATTGTTAAAATATGCAATATAATATTATATTGTCTTCAGGTTCTTGAGGAGGAGATTGATTCACCTGTGGAGCTGACAAAGGCCTACATGGGTTCTAGGCCTTCTAAGGCAGCACTGAGACAAGATTTAGTGATGCATAATAACGCAACGGGCTTTTTAAAATCACCAAATACATTAATTGCCCCCAAAATTGCAAATGGATTCACAACACCAAGATCTCGAGGCAGATCGACAATGTACATCATGGCCCGCACACCATATGCCAGATCTCCTTCACCTTTTACCCAAAAGGTTTGCTTGATCTGCCTACCTTTATTCAATATACTGTTGTACTTTTCAATAATGCTAAAGTATAATTTGTATACTTTTACATAATTTTAGGGAATCACATCAAGTTATGGCCTTGAGGAAGCTTTGACATCTTCTTAGTCTCCCTTTCAGCATGGAGGGAAAATGGTATTCCTTGGAAATATGCCTTGATTACAAACATTATGCGTCATGTCTTCTATGTTCTTCTTTCTAGAGGTGAAATGGGCTTGATAAAAAATGGATAAGTTAGAAAGCGGGATGGACTGGCACGTACCCTTTTTATGTTTTCCTTAGTTTTTTAAATAAAACATGCTGAATATGAGTATTACTTTTTTATTAAAGCAATATGCAGGTTTAGTTTTTTTACCGAAGAGATCTAGGAAGATAATGCAATTTAACACACTTTTGGTGCAGTCCACCGGCTTGACCTGTATTCTTTTAAGACTTCTAACCCTACCAAGTTGACATGTATGGATAAAACATAACCCATATCAACACATATGCCTCTATTTTTTTCTAACAGTGTTTTCACGCCCTCTGTTAGGCTCTAAAACGTAGAAGTTCTATACTAGATGATGATATTGGATCGGGTGGTCCACTGCGTGGAACTCGACAAAAAGCTAATCACGCTCTAAAACGTAGAAGTTCTGTACTAGACGATGATATTAGATCGGGTGTTCCACTACGTAGAATTCGACAAAAAGCTAATCTCTTAATGCTAAGAGATAAAAGAGAACTCGGATACACGGCACTTCAACAGCCGGACCACGCGAGTCAGAAGCTGCTTCTAATGAACGAGTCTGAACTAAAAATCATTAAGGGAGCTGAACAAAATAGAGACACAAGCATGCAAGGTTCGGGATTGGTCTCGGGCTATGATAATGTTCCTACAAAGTCCACTCAAACAGCCACAAAAATATTGCAGCACCATGAAAAAATGGATTTAAAGGAAAAAAGTTTTGGCTCAACTAAATCACCCACGAAACCGACGTTAGATATGCTCCATGGGTAGGCCCTTAGAAGCTTGGAGAAGGTGGATTCACCAAAATTGCTTTCTAACCCTCACGATAATTAGAAATCAGAGGTTTAGCACCATGAAAGGCTACATGATAGTCGAGAGCTGACCTGCATAGGCAAGGAAAAAGTTGAAGAAAATAGACCAAGGAAATTCCCAATTAAATTTAGATTTCTCTAAGCTTCAAGAACGGGATCCATTAATTGTTATGGACGGCGGAATAAGAAGGTGTAAAAAAGATTGTTTTGGTTTTGGTTTTATTGGATGAATTGATGGTGGGTTGTTGTGTTTTGGCCAATGAG
The DNA here is from genome assembly GCA_026074375.1 of Tanacetum coccineum. Classification (NCBI taxonomy): domain Eukaryota; kingdom Viridiplantae; phylum Streptophyta; class Magnoliopsida; order Asterales; family Asteraceae; genus Tanacetum; species Tanacetum coccineum. Next base: position 21,073 of record BQNB010057885.1, read on the forward strand.
AGCAAAGCACACGGATCGTGGTTTTTGGTCGTTGGATTGGATTTGATCTAACGGTTAGTTATTATGATATGCCCTATGAGTCAGTAATGGTATGCTAGATAGGTTTTGGGTTGGACTTGCTAGAAACAACTAAAAGGCTACAAGTATATTTTATGGAGCATGATTAAATTTACATTGAAATATTGTAGGTAGACTACTAAAATGAATAACGAATCCAAGTTTGTTTTGTATAATATGAGACAAATCTATGTTAAACATTTTTTTAATCAAATCCAAATCCAAATCTTAAAACACCAATAGCAAATGGACTAAGATCACCCCCACTTGAAATATAATCAGTGCTCTCGACGACCAATTTCCACACACTACAAACTGCATGAACAAGCCTTATTCTGTTACTATGATGCCTTTCTCACATCAGTCGAACCTAAGAACTACAAAGACGCATTAACTTAAGCATGTTAGATTGAAGCTATGCAAGAGGAACTTTATGAATTTGAACGTCTGGAAGTTTGGGAACATGTTCCTCCCCTAACAAAGCATTGTCCCACTCTCTTAAGTGGATCTATAAGGTTAAGCTTGATGAGTTAGGAGGTATTCTGAAAAACAAGGCTCGGTTGGTCGCTCGTGGTTATCGCCAAGAAGATGGAATCGATTTTGAAGAGTCATTCACTCTGGTTGCAAGATTAGAGGCTATAAGAATTTTTCTAGCGTTTGCTGCTCACATGAACATGGTCATCTATCAAATGGATGTGAAGACTGCATTTTTAAATGGTAATCTGTGGGAAGAGGTTTATGTTAGCCAACCGGATGGATTTGTGGATCCAGATAAACCTAATTACGTGTACAAGCTTAAGAAAGCTCTTTATGGGTTGAAACAAGCTCTACGCGCGTGGTATGATATGTTGTCTTCATTCCTGATATCCAATGACTTCTCCAAAGGCTCAGTGGATTCTACTCTGTTCATCCGTAGAGAAGGCAAGGAACTAATACTGGTACAAATCTAGTCCGATATATTATCTTGGCTGGCATCTACTCCTGAACTTTGTGATCTATTTGCTAAAATCATGTGTTCAAAATTCAAGATGTCGATGATGGGTAAAATCTCATTTTTCTTAGGACTACAGATTTCTTAAAGTCCCAGAGGCATCATCATAAACCAATCTAAATATGCTCTTGAATCACTAAAGAAATATGGCTTTGAATCTTGTGACCCAGTGGATACTCCCATGGTGGAGAAGTCCAAACTGGATGAGGATAAAGAAGGGAAAGCTGTAGATCCATCACACTATCATGGTATGATTGGCACCCTCCTTTATCTTACAGCCAGTAGACCTGACCTACAATTTGCTATATGCATGTGTGCTCGGTATCAGGCTCGGCCTACCAAAAAGTACTTAAATGCAGTAAAAAGGATCTTTCAGTATCTAAAAGGAATCGTACATCGGGGTCTTTGGTATCCGAAGGATTTTTCATTTGCACTAACAACATTTGCAGATGCGGATCGTGCTGGTTATCAAGATACAGGCCGTAGCACATCTGGCAATATACAACTTTTGGGTGATAGACTTGTAAGCTGGTCGTCTAAAAGGCAGAAAAGCGCTACGATATCCAGTACGGAAGCTGAATATATTGCTTTGTCCGGTTGTTGTGCTCAAGTCCTTTGGATGAGATCACAACTTACCGACTATGGCTTTGGATTCAATAAAATTCTAATGTACTGTTGAAACAAAACCTATTGCCTTAGCTGCAACAACGTATCACATTCCAGATCCAAGCATATAGAACTCACGTTCACTTCATCATTTCACTTCATCAAAGAACATGTTGAAAATGGTGTGTTCGAACTTTACTTTGTCAATACGGAGTATCAATTGGAGGACATCTTTTCTAAAGCGCTTGGCAGAGAAAGAATTGAGTTTCTAATCAACAAGCTGGGTATGCGAAGTTTTACGCCGGAGACTCTGAAAAAGTTGACAGATGACGTTGACGAATAGTGGTGGTACCTATTCGAATATCCTTTGTATCATATGTATTTAATATACCTTAGAAAAACCAAAAATATTTTCTTTTTATATAAATTTTATAAAATCAAAAGATAAAAATATAAAATCAGAAAAACCAAAAAGATTTTCATTTTATAAATCCTTTACAAAAACAAAATATAAAATTAAAAAATGAGAAAAATTCAAAAATAAGTTTTCAAATGGCATGTCTTCTAAAAATCGATAACATTTACGGTCTTAGAAATGTCATTTAACAAAGATACAAGTCTGTGTATGAAGTTCGAGCAGAAGTTTCAAATGGTTTCAAAACATGCCAAAAGGCTTGCTATTATTTCTGATAGTAACCCGCTTTTCGCTTTGAGGAAAACATGTCATCTAAAAGATAGTAACCCACTTTATGACCATGCAAAGGCTTATGATTACTTTGCATCACAACCCTTACTTCCTATATCCATAAGTGTACGTTTCAGTGCATCTATGTGAATAAATAAGAGAAATCTTATTTATCTTGGTATTTGTTGTTTTGTCACATAAAAAATCATTCCATCATCTGAAAATAATTTTCAAGATACGTTTGAGGGGGAGAGAATGTCAAATTTATTTGTCATGATAAAATGAGTTGTTAACAATAACGTAATATCTCTTGATAGAAAGTTAATTAAGTTTAACTAGTTTAACTTGTTTGAGCCTTATGTGTTACTTGTTTATGCCCTTAGGGTGTAGTTTGCTAAATTATGTCTATAGGTATGAGAGTATAAAACATTAAGGACCATGTGTGCTAGTTGTTTAACTTGAATATACCTTATAAAACCTAATTTGCAAGATTAATAAGTTGTGTTAACATGAGGGGCCAAATGTGTCAAACTTAAAATTGGTTAATAACATAACCACCCCCCCTCACCCGTCCCCATCACTGTTCACACACTCTCACACACTCAAACACACACACATGAACATACACTCAAATCGCACCCTTTTAATTATTATTCTCAAGATCATATCTAGATTCAGGTATTCTTTATAAAACGTTCATTGCACTTCAAATAGATCATATCCTATTCGAATTGCGTTTTCATGGTGGCTTGATCTCGATCAACCCTAACATCAAAATTAGGGTTCATCAAAATTGAAGCAAGATGAAATCTCAAAATTGAATGAGGCGTTTTGCTCTGATTGGAGTGTAGAGCAATATCTTATCCTAGTTTTATCATTAGAGTTAATTCTAATGTGTAAATGATTGATTTTGTGCTTAAAATTTAGGGTTATGCTATATGAATGTTAGGAGTTATGTATGGAATAGCAATAATATGTTATGTCATGTTCATTTCATCTAGCGTTAGTTCCTGTTGTTTTCTTCTCGATTGTCTATATAGTGTTTTAATTGCTCGTAAGATAATTCACTTAGTATGGACCGATCCAGTCAATGACGATCGAACGAGTGTTATATAACTTGGACCGAACGAATGATTTGTATTACAGACCAAATGAGTGAAAGCCTATTCGGACCGATCGAGTGTCAGTGTAAAAGGAACCGAACGAGTAATTTGTAATAAGGACAGAACGAGTGAAAGACTAGTAGGGCCGAATGAGTAAACCTTAGTGAGGACCGAACGAGAGAAAGATAGTGAGGACCGAACGAGAGACAGAAAGTGAGGACCGAACAAGCGACTATTAGTGAGGACCGAACAAGCAACTAATAGTGAGGACCGAACGACTAAATGATTTTATGGACCGAACAAGTGCTTGTTTAAATGGACCGAACGAGTGACATTTAGTGGAAACCGATCAAGGTGTTTCTTTGAGGACCGAACGAGTGAAGATGTTATCAACACTTAACCAATTTTTGACATAACACACTTAAGATCAGATATTTTCTAACTAAGATTAAATTAAACAAACCTCTTAGTTTAAAATAGACAGTAAAAGCTTGACAAAACTAAGGTTAACTACATTCAACTTAGTTGTTAGGATAGGTGCCTTTGTCTCATATGCTATTAGTCTATCTACGATGATTGATCTTCAAAAGTGCTAAAAGTCATAAAGGTTCTCATGAATGAATGATTGTGTCTTCTTATAAACTGCACTCACTCTTTCTTAAACAGACTCATGGAAATCTCAATAGCGGATCAGATCGCTTTGGATGATGCATTAGTGGCTCCCACCAACAGACTTAAGATTGGTAAATGTAATCTTCGATTAAGCTCGGATATCACATCAAAGGAAGCAACTCTTCAAGTAGTCTACGATGTGTTAAAACTCACTCCTTTCTACAAGGCATTTCAAGTTTCAGCTCATGTTCTAGAGATCTATATGTAAGAATTCTGGGCCACTGCTTATGTTCATAATCGATCGGTCAGATTCAAGATGAATAACAAAAAGCACATTCTCGGTTTTGATCAATTCAGAGACATTCTTCAAATTTTTCCTAAAGTCGGTAATAAGAAGTTTGAAGAACCACCTCTTGAGAAGGATATTCTCGCATTTCTGGCCAGTCTTGGTCACTCTGGAGAAATAAGGAAGACCACTGACGTCAATGTCAATAAACTGCATCAACCCTGGAGATCATTTGCTGCTATCATCAACAAATATCTCAATGGTAAACCATCCTATGACAGTCTTTGTCTGTCTCAAGCTCAAATCTTGTGGGGTATGTACAATAAGAAGAATGTTGATTATGCATATCTTATGTAGGAGGACTTCATTTACCAGATTGAGAACAAAAATACGAAGAAGGGGAATGCGATGTACTATCCTCGGTTCATCAAGTTAGTCGTCAACTTTGTCATGGATAAAGACCCTTTAATTCCTCGAAGAAACAAGGTAAATTGGCATTATGCCAGAGATGACCTAATGTTCACAACAATCAATGTCATCTCAAGGAATGAAGACACTCAATTATACAGGACTATCTTGCTAGTCACATTAACCAACGAGGACATCTGTATCTCTGAATCGTACAAAAAGTATTATGCTATTGCTTCAGGAAAGATTCCTCCAAAGTCAAAAGCAAGTAAGAAGAAAGCTGATTCTGATGCAACCACTAAGCAGAAGCCTCTTCCATACCTGGCATCGTTGACCAGTACCTGGCAAATAAAATGAAGGAAGCAGTAGACATTGCAGTCCAACTGAAGTCTGATAGAATCAGAGACTGAGCAACTCAAGATAATCACTAAAAGAAGCCGTAAAGAAACTCACAGCTCTCATGCCAGTGGTTCTGGTGCAGATGAAGGAACTGGTGTTACACCAGGGGTTCCCGATGCACCTGATTATGACTCAGAGGATAATATCTCCTGGAAATCAAGTGACAATGATCAAGATGATGAGAAAGCTCAAGATGATCAAGATGATGAGAAAGCTCAAAAAGATAAAGATGATGATGTACATGACGAGGATGAGAATGATCAAGATGATGATGATGAAGAACAGACATAATCAGAAGATGATGGTGATGATTTTATTCATCCAAAGCTTACAACTCATGATGATGAAATAATACATGAAGAGGAAACTGATGAAGATGATACCTTCGGTCCTATCGTTCACACACCCTCTCAGATTTCATCATTAGATAATGAAGACAGTGACAATGAAGTTGAATAGACGAATATTGAAGGAGCAAAGTAGGATGAAGATGCTACATATGAAGAGGATCAAGGAAATGAGGCGGTCGAAGATACCAATGCCAATCTTGAAGGAAGAGATGATGTAATGACGGATGTTATATTGTCCCAAGCTCTTCAAGGAACCTAGTAAATTGAAGACACTCATGTGACCCTAACTCTGGTAAATCCTAACGGTCAACAACAGAGTTCTTCTGTATCATCTGGCTTCGTCTCCAACATGCTGAATCCAAATCAAGATACTGGTGTTGATGATATTTTTGGACAACATGCTGAAGCCACCTCTCTAATTGATACTCCTGTCACTTCCATTGCGGAGCCATCCTTCTTTGCTCCAACCAATCGTCCTCTAACACCGAATCCTCTCTTCATTCGATTGCAACAACCACCAATCATGACACCAGCTATAACTCCAAGCTCCTCACTACAAAATCTTCCTGACTTTGGCTCGTTGTTTGGTTTTGACTATGGACTAAAAGTGTTAGAAGCCAACTTCTAAAAACTTAGATAAACGAATCAATATGCTAAAGCACTCTCCTCCATTCCTGGCATCTATGATCAGTACCTGGCAAATAAATTGCAGGAAGCAGTAGATGTTGCAGTCTAACTAAAGTATGATAAAATCCGAGAAGAGTCTCATACTGAAAATCAACAATTCCTTGATTCAATCGATGAAGGAATGAAGAAAGTAATCAAGGAACAAGTCAAGAAAGAAGTCTCAAAGCTCACTCCAAAAATTGAGAAGTTAGTAAACGAACAACTCGAGTCTGATGTTCTGGTACGATCGTCAAAGGAAGCCAAGACGTCTCATGCTGTAGCTGTAAATCTTTCATAACTAGAGCTGAAAAAGATCTTAATTGACAAGATGGAAGCTAACAACTCTATCAACAGGTTAGACACTCAAAGGCAACTCTACCAGGCATTAGTTGATGCGTATGAAGCCGACAAAATTCTACTAGACACGTATGGCGATACGGTCACAATAAAAAGACCTCGAGATGATGCAGATGATGATCAAGAACCCTCCGCTGGAACAGACCGAGGGTCCAAAAAAAGAAGGTCAGGAAAAGAACCTAAATCTACCAGTGCTCCAAGAAAAATGACAACCACGACAGCAGGAAAGACTACAATAGGCTCTAAGACTCACAAGCATTCTGCTAGCCAATATGCTCCGGTAGAGGAAACTATGCAATCTACAGATGTCTTTAAAGCACCTGCACACCAGGAGTTTGAAACAGGTGTCCATGATGAACAAGCAGAAGAAGAGGTCCATCATCTTCCTGATTGGTTTCAACAACCTAAATGACTACCTTCTCCTAATCATGCATAGAACAAGTCTGTACCTGCCGCTCATGAATCCGTCCAACCTTCGCTAAGCAATCTGGCAAAAAGACAAGACCCTCGAGAGTCATTCAATGAGCTAACTAACACTACATTTGACTTCTTCGCGTTTGTGATGAAGCGGCTAAATGTTCAAACACTAACACCTGAATTGTTAGCAGGTCCAACATTTGAGCTGATGAAAGGCACTTGCAAAAGCTTGACTGAACTTGAATACTTTTGTGAAGAAGTCTACAAAGCCACAACAGAGAAATTAGACTGGATCAACCCCGAAAGCCGCCACTATACTCATGATCTGTGAAAGCTACTACCGTTAGTTCCAAACTCTCAAGGTCGTCATGTCATACCGTTTCATCACTTCATCAATAACGACCTTGAGTACCTACGTAGTAGTGAGTCAAGCCGGAAGTACTCTACTTCAGTTACGAAGACCAAGGCTGCAGATTACGGGCATATTAAATGGATAGAAGACTTAGTGACCAACTCAATGTGGAGTCAAGTAACAGTCAACTACGACAAATTCGCCCTCTGGGGAATCTCACATTGGGATAAAAAGGGAAGACAATTCTATGCATTTGCGATCACAAGGGAATCAGCTCGTGATGTCTACTCAAAGAGAAGAATTATTGCTGTTACGAAGCTGGAAATAGTCGAATGGCAAAACTACAAGCATCTTGACTGGATCATTGTACGTAGGGATGGCGACATTATTTACAAGTTCAAAGAAGGTGATTTTCACAGACTTTGAATACAAGACATTGAAGACATGCTACTTCTTCTCGTACAAGGAAAATTGACAAATCTCAACGTTGAAGAACGTCATGCATTTAATGTCTCCTTAAGAATGTTCACAAGAAGTGTTGTCAACCAAAGGCGTGTGGAAGACCTTCAATTGGGTGTTGAAAGCTATCCAAAGAAGCTCAACCTCACAAAACCAGACACGTATAGATCCAATTTGAGAAGAAAAGATGCTTACACACCATACTCTGATCCTAGAGGATTCATCTATGAGAACAAAGACAAGAAGAACAGATTGATGCGCATTGATGAACTACACAAGTTTAGCGATGGTACTCTTGATGATGTTCGGACTGCTCTCAATGATCGTCTCAAGGGAATCAGAATGGAGTATTTGCCTCAGACTTTTTGGAGCCAATGAGAGAAAGTGAATGCAAGAGCTATGATTCAGGCAATTGACAAAAGATTAAAGACAAGGAGGATCTTACAGAGTTTGGAGAGATTTGTTGGTGGAAGACCATACGGGGATGACTTACGGCTACTTCAAAGGACCATATGAGTTATCATATGTTGTTCTCATCTTAAAAAGGTCAATCCTCGTAAATAATTTTATCTTGTGAATATGTTAATTACTAGTGTAGATTTTTTGGTGAAAAATAAGGTGTGCTCGAGTATAAATTTTTCAAGAATTTCTTAGTAAATTCAAAAACTTTCAAATAATTCTACTCGACACCATCTTATAATCCCTCATAAGTTGAGGGGGAGCAATAATATGTTCCAATATGCTATAATATATCATTTTGTCCCCGAACGGTTAATGAATTGATATCCAAAGTATCAAGGGATTAACATTTTGGATAAGGGGAGAAAATGTGATTAACCTGGACTTAATGCATATTGACAAAAGTGATCAAATAAAATGGACTCAATGCACTCCACACTTAACATGTACTACGATTACGATGCACATGTTAAGGGGGAGCTTTTAGTGATAATGAAAAACTATCAAAGTGTAAACTTTTTGATATTTATATCAAACACTTTGATTGAATTTTTCAATGATTTTGGTTCTGATCGTGATGGAATACTCAAAAGACCGACCATGTTCTTAAATTTATGGAGATATAAGGCGGTTAGGCTTAGGTATTCAAATCCCACGATCCAGCCAGAACCGGAGGGATCTACCCAGGGATATCCACTAGTTAGTGTAGAAGTCCTTAGGTATGATTAAAAAGGAGAAATTGTGAGGATAGGGAATAATGCCGACTGAGATGGAGCTAACACTGGAACAAACCAAACAAGGTGTTAGTTATGAAGTCTCGGTATGCATTGAAGGGGTTGAAGAATGAAAAAGAAATGTAAGGATAAAGGGTGAAAAGAAAGAAGCCCTTCATACACTTAGGCAGAAACCGGGTCAATACATATGCTGTCAGAAACACTAAGGTGTTGTCTGATATTGAAGACTGTCATGGACCCAGTGACGCTATTCACAACCCTCCCTAGCCACTCAAAGTCTCTCAAAAGACTATTGTTTCATTTCTCACGGAGATTACACGCATTTCTATCGACTTTCTCACTCCGAGTTAGTTGATATTGAAAAGGTGGCAGTCTGCTCCAGCCTCCGATCACTAAAATTAAAAGTGCACTATTGAGTCTAGAGCCAAAAGAGACCATCCATAAATCTCATTAGGACACTTGTCAAATCCTGCTTGCTAAGTCACACAATGTGAATTACAAGATATATATTAAGAGTCCTACGCAGTATCCTTGTGATTTTGCCAGAACATCAGAGTGAATTCATTCACAATGAAGATGGAAATCATGCTTGAGTCAACATCAAACAAGCTCATGGTAGGTAACTTGTGCGATTCTTAATGAATCAAACTTGTGACAACTGGAAAGAAATGATGGTGCGATTCTTAATGAATCAAACTTATTCAGGAAATGGATCAACGATTATTAAATAAACTTTTGAAATGATTAACACTCTCGGTGTGTCACAAAAACAATTTTGTAAGTGATACACTGATTGATTTTCAAATCAATTTTTATATCAATCAGTGAGATAGTAACTCACTGGTTCACTCTTATCGTGCTATCTACTTTGAGACATTCCGATAATGAGAACATGCTGAGTACGATGAATCTAATACTTATGTATTAGAAAGATTCAATACTATAGATGGAAATCCTGTCAAGAAGATTCTTCTTAAATTGAATCTATTTGATCACAGGTCGATCCTCACGGATCTGACTGTTACTCCAACCAAACCTGGGCGAATGTTAAAGCCATATTCGTCCCCCCGCTTTATTGCTAACTATTTTATGTAGGCTATTTAAAGATGGTGGTAGAGGTCCCTGATTCCAGCTGGCTTACAAGATCCATATCCACATGCTCATACCCGACCGACAAACATAAAGACATCATAAAAGCTCAAGTACATGTTTCAAGACTTCAGCTACTCTGATACCACACATCTTTCTCGAAGTGTCAAAGTGTTAAAGTTAAAGAATTTCAAGAAAGATGGAACATTTCACAAGTTCACAAGATGGCAAAGTTTCAAGATGGCGAAGAGATTATGACTTTGTTGTGATCTCATAGATGCTTCAAGATCACAATGTCACAAATACTCAAGTTCTAAGTAACAAGCTCTATCGAAACAATGATCACTACAAACATATTCACAAGGAGAGAAGTTAAGAGTACGAGCTAATGTCTAATGATAAGCATAGTATGCTAGGTTTAATGTTTTGTGATTGGATGTGACCTCCCTTAGGGGGAGATTGTTGGAAACACAAATAATCTGTGTCCGGTCACTTTCCAAGTTTATAACTGGTCTTAGCTCGTAGTTAGTATAATGATTAGATTAGTAATCTAGTCCGGCCCAAGGCCCATGGGAGGCCCATCCTAGCCCATGGCCGGCCATCACTTATGTATTTAATCCCTCTCCTAGCCTTGGAGAGGGGTTGGTTGTTTCCAATTTTTTCCTTTATTCCTCATTTTATACAATTATATCATTTTCATCCATTCTATCTCTTACATCTAAACCCACATACTCACTCTTGTTTCTTGGTTTTAATTTCTTAAGTTTACTATTTTCCTTCAATTGTCACTAGGATCACTAGGCTGAGGTACCTGAGTATCCTTTCTTTTAGGCTTCCTAGGTTTTTGTATATTTTGTGGTTGAGTAGATGGTTGAATAATGGTGGGTGTGTGATGGGGGTCAGTTGGATTTGTTGAACCTTCACCTATTTGTGATTAGTGTTGCACCACCATGTAGTATTATTGCAGATGCCGTAGTACTGACTAAACTCCATTCCATGCAGTAGTCTTTGAAATTAGGCATATGTAGAATAGTATGAATTAGAAATTGCCATTGTGGAGAGTAGTATATGGCGCTATAAAAAGTGAGCTTCTGTGTGAATTTTCTCAAATTCACGTCAATGCAAGTATTCAAAATGGTAGAGTTTGGTATACACAATTACAGTCCTCAGTGATGGCTAGTTTAAGATCTCTTCTAATTAGATGCTTCTGATATAATGCTATCTATCTTAGCACATTATACTAGGCATATGGCAACTGTAGACACGCGTCCCATGATAGTTATTGCCAAGCTAGTAGACCAGAAGTTGTTCAATGCAGAGTGATATATATAGTGGGATTAACCGTTATGCATATCTTATAGGTGTGTGCATTTCAGAAAATCTACAATTTGCGTTCAAAACCATCAATTCTTGCGGGTTTTAGACAAAAATGCGACACCACTGCGTTGATGAGAGTAGATATGGAAAACTGTTAGGTGTCATTTGTGTGGGTTTTGATGATGGATGATAAATTGAGTTGGGTTTGTGGTTTAGTGAGTTTACAAAGTATGAAAGCGATTAAGAGAGAATTGAAAACCCGTTAATTTGAATTATTTATGAAAATACCTACACTACAACACAGTTAAACTTTCACCCAACTCAGTAGTAAACCGCAGTAGTATGTTATGCCTAGCAGCATTAACTTAGAAATCTGTAGTAGTATGTTATACTAGGAGAATTAACTCAAGAACCAGCAGTAGCAAGGTTATGCCTAGCGCATTAACTTTGAGTCTACATCACAACTTGAAAATGTCTATTTCATTCCAAAACAGCTGCTTTCCCATCATCAATTTAACACGTTTTTTGCGTTTTCCTGCAAAATGTTAGTCCAAAAAAAAACGACTGAACAAAAGCACATAGCAATTTTTGACACTTTTTACACAGTATTAATTATACCTTGCAGTATTAAGTTATAATTAGCAGTTGTAACAGTGAAGTATTAAGTAATAACTAGTCAGTAACTAATTTATACTTAACAGTAGAAACTTTTAATGACAATGAATAATTGTAATAATTTATACACAAAAAACTCTTACTCTAATATGATTAAAAGAGATAAATGACTTTAAAGATTCATCATTCCAACTACTAACAATCATAAAATTGAAATCTACTTACATCAATAATGCTCGCTTGTAAAGCAATTCTGCAACATTCTTGTCAGTAGGGATTTTGACCACATTTGAATCCGCAATTTCTTTTCATTGCCAGGATCTTGTAAAATGAAGTATGATCATCTAATTATGCTTTTGTTTTAAATAAGAACAGGAGTTTTTTAATTATGCAAATAGTACTGTTTATTGTCAGTATAAAAGTATTGGTATGCATAAAATTTTGTATATTCCCATAATCAAGGTAGTTGGATTCGTGTGAATCCAAGGCATCTTATCTTATAGCAACTTGAAGCAGCCACTGAGACTTGATCTTCTATATGGGAATTTGCAACCACTGTCTATTTCTTGCACTGCCATGATATTAATCTACTTCCAAGGAATTGACAGTACCTTCTTATTGTTGGACTTCCTATGTAAGCTTGCTCTAACATATTTGAACTATGTCCAGTAGTGATGCTACCTAGAATCATAATAGGTGGAATTCATTTTGGATACTAAAGGCCCATTTTGGTTGACCTTTTAAGGTATATAAGAAAATCCTTTTTCACAAAGCATAAAGATGTGAAACTTTGGGATTGGACTTGGTATCTAGCACCAAGACACACTACAAACATGATGTCTAGTCTTGAAGATGTAAGGAATACATCAATGAACCATTCATTTGACCATATACATATGAACATCACTTCTTCACTTCTTCATCCTTGCGTAGAGGTCTTTTGTGTTTCCATGAGAGTGTGCTGTAGTCTAGTCCTGACTTTATAGTAGGAGAACTCCAAATAATTTCTTTTATGAGATAAGATTTTAATTACCTATTTCTCTTGACTTAATCATATGCCAATCCTCTTCTCTAGATAGATGCACTGAGTGTAATCCACAGAAGAAGAAATGTAAGTTCATACTATAAGTACTCATCTTATTATTTCTCATAAATCAAACTTCTCAAATGCATTGCATTGATTCCTTCTTTGTTGAAACTCCAAAGATTATATTCATCATTAATCTTAGACCAGCAAAATATCCACCTTTGGGCCTTTTTGGATTGAATAATAAATGGTCTGGCAATTTTCCCTATTGAACTATTATCCGACTAGTTATGTTGACGAGGTTTCTATACCATGCTTATAGTGAGCTTTGTGTAGTCCAACTCAGTGCTTTTTCAACCTTATATAACTCTTTTAAGATAAGTCTGGATCTTCAAATCCTGGTAGTGGACAACATACACTCTTCTTAATCTTCTCATAAGAAAAGTCTCTTTTTACATCCTTTTGTTACACCATATAAATGTCTTTTAAGAATGAAGCATAGAAGCTAAAAAATAGCCTAATTGCTTCAATTCTTTTAACAGGGGCAAAGGACTTCCTTCCATAGTTGTAATCCCTTCTTCTTGTGTGTACTCCTTGAGCAACCAATCTTGCTTAATTTCAGAATCTACAATTCATGTCTTCATCCCTTTTTTTCCTAAAACCTATCTTAGTGCCTATAACCTTTTTCCGCATTAGTAAATCCACTAAGTCAATGACTCTTGTTAACTTGAATTGTAGAAGCTCTTCCTGCATAGCCTCTATCCAGGTTGGATTTCTTCAATGCCAAGGATTTACCTTTTTGGGTTCTTCCTGTGGATTAAATAGCAAGCAAACAAGAAGTTTTTTGGAAAGGTTCTTTTTGGTTTGTTCTTTGTGAGAGTACTAACAAAACCCATGTTCCTCTAAATTCTGTGACTCGCTGTTATTATTGTGTAGCTATTGCAAATCTCTATTTACATGATCAAGAGGTTGATCTTTATCATATATGCTACATCCTTCCATATAGCAGGCTAATTTGGATTCAAATGGTAGTTCAATGCATGTTTTTTACCACCTACAATCATTAACTTCATTTGTGCTAGCAGCATTAACATTGTTAGTGTTGTTAACATTATATTCCTTCTCTTGATCATTACATTCACTATCTTTTCTTGGATCTTCATCAACCTTCTTTCCATCATCACTTGAAGGATTAGATCCATCATCATGAGAACTCTTTAGTTTTGGGAAAATGGTGGATCAGCAGTCCATAATGGTAGCAAAATGTAATGTTTGACAGGTTCTATCTCCTTTCTAGCTTGACTTGCATTATCAGTTGCTTTTGTACCTGCAAAACCATTAGACTGTGTACCTGCAACAATTGGCTCATAATTTATTGTTCTTGTTAGTGTATCAATATCAAATAAAAAATCTGGTCTACTACCTACAACATTAGGTGTACTCTCACTAAACATAATATGCAAGTTTTCTTCCACTATCCTTGTTCTACTATTGAATACTCTAAAGGCTTGTTACTATTTAAAAGAGTATCCACAATGAAATACCTTTCATCAAGCCCTTACCATCAAATTTGCCTTATGTGATCTATGGTATTAAGATAGTAACAGGGACACCTAGAGTGTAGTCTTCATAGAAACTCTTAAAGTTGGTGTTGTCTTTTACCATGAAAACGTGCACATGAGCTCTTGTTAGGTAGGCTTATCTACTATCCTTTATTTTGCACATAGCAAAGCAGAATTAACGTTCTTCTGCCCAAAATGTGTAGTTGGCAATGTAGAGATCAGTAGCGTTAGGGATCTAGTAGCCTCAATTAGTATCCTATTCCTACCTTCAACAAACTCATTTTTTGGAGAAGTTCTAGCTACACTAAATTGTCTTAAAATACCCTTCATCTCACAAACTGATTCAATTCTCTATTTTTTTACTCAGTCCCTTATCACCACTTAATCACCTTATCCTTGTGATCTACTAGATTTTCTATAAGTTATAGAAAGAAACTCTAATGTTGCTAGGAACCAGAAAACCAATGTATAATCCTACTGTTAATCATCTGTGACAAATAGGCAATACATTTCTCTGTTAATTAAAGTTTTTCTATGGCCACTTGTCTCAATCCTTAGTAGCCAGAAGAAAAACCATGTAAACCTATTTGTTAATCTTCTGTAAACAACTAGGGCTAGATGACTGTTATCTTCTTAAGGACTTTTTACAAATGTTGGAACGCCAAATGAGTCCATATGCAACAAATGTAAAGGAAGTGATTGAGTTCTCTATTTTGGGACTTACAAGAGGCTCTGTGCTGCTTTCACTTTTGTCAAGCAACACCAGGGTTTGATCATTTCACAAAATGTTTTAGATTGGTAAACCTATTACAAGATTTCATTTAACCAATTTATTCATAGTTTTAAAATTTTAAGTGACATAGCCTTCTATGCCAAAGTTTTGATTCATTAGATGTGGATTTGTTGTAAAAAGATAGCAGGTTAAACCCTCTTTAAGGAAACTATTGTTCTTTAAAATCAACATATACATATGTTTTCTTTCTAGGAACTCTAGGTAAACTTAACTTTCATCAATTAGATAAACAATACATTCATTGTCATTAAATGAACTCTATTCTTTGTATCGCATTTTGTAAACAGTAAATAGATTAACTTAACTTTCTTACAAAATTACCATACTCATTTTCTAAATCTAGATTACCAGTTTTAGGTGGCACCTTTTCTTGTGATTTCCCGCCACTTTGGGGTTCCTTCCATAAGCAACATATCCTCCATCTATCTCTTCATAGTCTATAAGGACTAGGACATGTTCCTATGTCATGTGGCTTGAGCACATCTACTATCTATTCGCACTCCTTGATCCTGCTAATCTATTTATGGATTGCCATGAACATTAGATAGGAAGAGTAAATCAGGTTTCTTTTGGGACCCAAGCTAGTCAATTGACTTGGAGCAGCTTGTGCATCAATATAATCAAACTTTTTTTAGGGTGATTGATGCACTATTGTGTTTGGAAACATCTGGTCTAAAACTCTTTAAGACATTGGTTCCCATACCCAAATGAGAAGGCTTATATAACATTAAAATTATTTCCCTTAACAGCATTAACTATGCTTTTGGCCTAGCAGTATTAAATTTTTTACCCCTAACAGTATTAACCCTTTGATTAATATTACTGTTTTTAAATGTTGTGTTCTTATGAATGGGCCTCTTAACAGTTGAATGTGCTATTTTAGAAAGATATGACATTGGTCTAGCAGCATTCCACTGTTGTTTTTGAGTGAGCAGCATTAACTTGTCTAGCAGTATTAACCAATACTGTTGTTTTTGAAATATTTTGTCTAGCAGTATTAATTGATACTAAACCAGACTTCATTAGTACTGCTCTTGGAACTAAGTTCTTTTTAGCACATGGGTGAGTCTTTTTAGCAAAGTTTTGATGATTCACCCTTTAAGAATTGTTCCAAACATGTTTTACTATCCTTTGATTTTGAAACTATTTTTGATGGTAATTGCAATCAACTTGCAAATAATCAAAGCTTCCATACACATAAAAAGGCCTTATTAAACATCTCAAAATTACTTCCTAGTTTTTGAGACATAATATTGTTCCAATTTCTTTGATTGCCTCTTAGACTGTGAGTGTTTTGCCTATGTTGCTTAACTTATTTAATAGTTTTCCTAGCAGTTTTTTCTTGTTGTTTAGATTTGACAAACTCTTTCTTAACAATACTAGGCCTAACTGTTTTCTTTTTTAGTTTTATGCTGAGACACATCCTCTTCCTCATCATCTGACACCTATTCTTTAATAATTCGGGGCATCATCATTCTTCCTAACTACCTTAGGCTCTTCTTTACTAGACATAGCTTTATAGTTCTCAACTACAGGCTCGTTAACAAACTCATCTAAACCAATAAAAGACAAGTCAGGTGTTGGAGGAATGAAATTT
>BQNB010057886.1:17726-38013 GCA_026074375.1 Tanacetum coccineum
ACCAAAACACATAGATACTCATTTTTTTTATTAAAGAAAAATCTCTTAAGTACCACATGCAAGACATTTGCCAAGTGTCTTATGCATGTTTAAGATTCAACACCAAGGGGACGTTTCACGAATCATTTCCGGTCCCGTGAGTTGGATATCTCCAATCTCACTCTGTCATACAGGCGATCTACATTTCCTTCCGTAAAGAGCTCCGAAAGGTGCGGCTTTAATACTAGTGTGATAACTAATATTGTATGAGGGTTTAGCCAAAGGTAAGTGCTTATCCCAACCATTCTTATACTAGCGGCTTTAAAATAACGACCTGAAATTGATGGATTGTCACATCATTCTTATATGGAACCATTGAGGAAGTGGTTTATGTTATACAACCACCAGGATTTAAAGATCCTAACCATCCAAATAAAATTTACAAGGTAGTCAAGGCACTTTATGGGTTGCATCAAGCTCTAAGAGCATGGTATGAAACCTTGGCTAACTATTTGTTAGGCAATGGTTTTAAAAGAGGGAAGATAGATCAGACATTGTTTATCAAGAAGCAAAAAGAAGATATTTTGCTTGTACATGTCTATGTTGATGACATTATTTTTGGCTCTACTAACAAGGAACTGTGTGCTGGATTTGAGAAGCTTATGAAGGATAAGTTTCAGATTTGTTCCATAGGAGAACTTACTTTCTTTCTAGGATTACAAGTACACCAGAAGGAAGATGGAATAATTATCAGTCAGGATAAATATGTAGCTGAGATTTTGAAGAAATTCAACTACACTGAGGTGAAGTCTGCTTCAACTCCAGTTGATTTGGAAATGCCTTTAGTCAAAGATAGAGATGCTGATGATGTTGATGTACATCTCTATAGATCTATGATTTGGTCTTTGATGTATCTCACAGCATCTAGGCCAGATATTATGTTTGCAGTATGTGCATGTGCCAGATTTCAAGTTACTCCAAAAACATCACATCTCTTAGCAGTCAAGAGAATTTTTAAATATTTGAAAGGCAAACCAACCTTAGGCCTTTGGTATTCTAGGGATTCTCCATTTGAACTAGGTGCTTATACTGATAGTGACTATGCTGGAGCAACTCAAGATAGGAAGTCAACAACTGGAGGTTGTCAGTTTTTAGGAAACAAGTTGATATCTTGGCAGTGCAAGAAGAAAACTGTGGTTGCCACCTCTACAACTGAAGCTGAATATGTGGCTGCTGCTAGTTGCTATGGACAAGTACTCTGGATTCAAAACCAATTACTGGATTATGGGTATAATTTCATGAACTATGTCATTAATATTTACCAATAACAGTACTATTTTGCATTATTGAAAATCTTGTTCAACATTCTAAAACAAAAGATAGTAGGAAATAGGCTCATTTTATAAGAGATTGCAATGCTAAAAAGTTAATACAAATGGTTAAAATTCATACTGATTATAATGTTGCAGATCTTCTTACAAAAGGTTTTGATGCTGGAAGGTTTCAGTACTTGGTCTCAAGTATTGGAATGCTTAATCCTTAATGTCTATATCTCTTTATGTTTTTGTAAAAGTTTTGTAAAGGATTAGTACTGTTAGTCTTGTCAATTAGTACTGCTAAGTATAATTAGTACTGCTAGTTATACTTAAGACTGCTTGTTAAAACTGTTGGTCATACTTAATGCTGTCAAGAAGAAAATACTTTAGATTGTGTATTTTTGGCTATGGACTAACACCTGCAGGTAAAGCATATTGAATACCTGATGTTGAATGCTTCACCTCTGAAGAATTGGTTGAGGGAAAGTTAATGTTTTGGATAACAGTTTTTAACTTTTATTCATGGGTTATGCATAAATATGGATCCTCATGAATTCTCACATGTCTATCTAGTCTTTTCTAGTGTGCTTGTGATGAATAAAGGCATGTTGTTGTATAATTATTAAAGACAGAGTTAATACTGTTATATATCTCTTAATACTGCTAGGCAGAAAATTACTACTGCCAGGCAAAAGTTAGTACTGTTGGGCGCCAAAGTTACAACTGTTGAGCAAATACTTACCCCTTGAAGCATTGTTTGAGGGGAGGCTACTTATTTATACAGTCAAAGCATGGATGGAAGGATATGTAATATCAAAAGTGTGTTAAAAAGAATAAAAAACATCTAGGCATGTCAAAAGAGGTCGGGACACCAAGATACCTTAGTCTAGTGGTCCCCCTGTAAAGGTTGGTGATGAGGCTGTCCATAAGGAGTTGGGTGACAGAATGGAAAGGGCTGCCACTACTGCTTCTAGCTTAGAAGCAGAGCAGGACAGTGGTAACATCAAATAAGACCCAATCCATGGCAACACTTAATGGATCAAGTTCTTAGGAAATTGGTTCAGGTAGTGGTCCCAAGTGCCAAGATACCATATTGGGGGATGTGGATGCTCAAACTAGGTTTGAGACTACATCTAAAAGTTCTATGATCCACCTCTCTCAAGAGGTTACACACTTGGAAGTGGGAAGGACAGTATGAAACTATTGGGATTGATGGAACTTTGTGCAAAACCGTCAAATATGTTGCATAAAAATATAAAGAGTGATTTGGTAAGCCAAAAGAATTAAGAGACTGATGAGCATGAAAAAGTTAAAGTAGATGATGAAGCTGAGCTGAAAAAGCATTTGGTGATAGTAAAAGATGATGATATAGCAATTGATGCTATACCACTTGCTACCAAAGCACCAGTGATTGTTGAATACAAGATTATTAAAAAAGGAATAATAGGACATTATCAATTAATAAGAGCAGATGGAAGTTCCAAGAGATATTCTTCAATGATTAGGATGCTTCAGGATATTGATAGAGAAGATTTGCAGACTCTTTGGAAGTTGGTCAAAACAAAGCATGGTGATATAAGACCTGAAGATGAACATGAAAGAGTGTTGTGGGGTGATTTAAAAGTCATGTTTGAACCAGACATAAAGAGTAATGCATGGAGAAATCTACAAGGATATACAGTGACTATTTGGAAGTTGTATGATTCATGTGGAGTGCACTTTGTAAGGTTTGGAAATGTGCACATCTTTATGTTAGTTGAAAAGAGATATCCCCTCACACTAATAACAATCACAAATATGCTAAACAAGAAACTTCAAATTGATTATTGGAATGAGATGTGCTATCAACTGCTCAAGCTTATGGTAAAGCAGCAAAAGGGTCAATAAAAGGTTTGAATGCATCTTCCTGATAGCGATGAAGACTTTTAACAAAGAAACTTGAAGATTCAGAAGATGAACATCAAGTTTAGGAGAGGATTGTTGGGACTTAAAAGACTTCAAGGATTCTTAAAGTTACTACTGCTCAGGTACATAATGGAAATTATGCTAAGTAGTTAGTACTGGTAGTATAAAGTTACCACTGCTAGTTACTACTATTAGTATAATTTAGTATTGTTAGTATAAAGTTGCTGCTGTTAGTTGAAGTTAACACTGCTCATAGTTGAAGACTGAAATATAAGCTAAGTAGTTAGTGCTGCTAGTAGTAATGTTAAGACTGCTAGTACATGTTACTACGGTGAGTATATATTAGTACTGCTGGTACTAATGTTACTACTGCTTATGTTTATCAGTACTGCTGGCGAAAAAGTTTATGCTGCTGAATTACAACTGCTAGAAGACATACTACTGTCAAAAGGATAAAGACAGTTTAAAGAGATAAAGATTGTTTGGAGAACAAGAATACTTGTGAAGATAAGTATTGAGATATTTTTGTACAAGATATGTATAATGTATTTGTTTAAGAGATTATGTTTATGTTTAGAAAAGATTATGATTTCTAAGGAATGTATTGTAAGCCGACTAGGACTCCTTAGTCTATAAAAAGAGGCTCTAGGGCATTAGTTGAAAAATAAGTTTACAAGTTTTCATAGTTGTCAAGACGATTTAGAAAAGCTTAAAGGTTGTAAACCCTAGTACTAGTAAAGAGTACTTGTATTATTGATCTAATAATATTGGAGCATTTGGTTATATCTTTGTTTATTCACGATTACTGTTTTATTCCTAATACTTCTAGGTATTAAGGTGTAGATTCCGCATACACTTTAGTATACATACAAAGTTTTTACAAAAAGTTATTTTGGATTTATCCAAGGTAATTTAACCTTAGACAACCTAAGGAATCGATCAAGGATTGGGATCAACAATCATCTTATTCTAATTATTCCTATCTCTGTAGATCACGACCCTTGGTTTGGAAACAATGGTGTAATCTTCTTTGAAGAGAAAATCAGTAGCATCCCAACTTGGTTCTGTCAGGTTAAGATTTGTTTGATAGCTCTTAATGCCAAGTTGCAAGTCTTCCACACATTTTCTAATGACAATGTTCCTAATCCATAGGTTGACTGCGTTGAATAGGTTAACTTTGTCGGAACCAGATAGATGGTTGAGCTTGCCTTGAAGATGAAGCAAGTACATGTCTTCAAAGTCATTAGGGTGCAGATTCTTGAAATCGTATTTAGAGATCTGGTATTCATTATAATCAGCCCTTCATAAGATAATCTCCTTCAAGTATGTGTACCCGTATCTGGAGTAGATCTTCAGACTGACCACACTAAGAATCTTCATATAAGACCTGAGTGCATAACGATTAGAGGGGGCATTATGTCTGGTAATATAGAATTCCTTTCGTTTAAACCACCAGTGAGAAATACCATAGGCTGCACTAACATCGTATTCAAGTTCACTTTCAATCCACTATGACGGTACGAGTTCTTCGAGCCTAAAGTCTTGGTAGTAAGCCATTTTCATCCTGGATATCAAGAGAGCATGCCTTCTATCTTGTCACCTGATATAAGATATTCCAGATCCTTATTGAAGAAGTGTTATGGTTGAATTGTTACCTGACCTGGTGGACCTCCTAGAGATAATGCTTTGCTTACGTCAGGCACAATAAGATTACCCTCAGGATTGGTCAAATCAATCTTGTCTGTCAGCAACAGGTGACACTCTTCCATTTGGAATTTTAAAGAGATGTTGTTCTTGTGAAATAGTTTGACTAGCTTGAACGCTGGACCTTCTAAATCAGCTTTGGTGAGCTTTTACTTCCTAATTTGTTTGCAGTATCATTTGATGAAAGAGCCAATATCTCTAGTTTTTCGAAGCAGTCTGTTCTCTTTTGGATCTTGATAAGATTTATCAATTGCATCGGCCCAGTTATTTTTAGGTTCATGTAAATCATTCGGAGGAATGACCCAGTCTGGTTCTGGAGTCTCTAGTATTTCTTCTTCAGGGATAGGCTTCAACCAGTCTGGTCTGGTCTTGATCTTTGGAAGTTGTTCGAAATCGGTGTCCTCTGAATATGATAGGTGCATATCATCTGGTATCGGAATGTCATCAGTTGGCTGCTCAAACTAGGAATCAGGCTTTTGCTTTGAAGAGCTGGAAGGAGCATCTCTTATATCAGAAGACTTCCAAGATGAGGACGTCTAAGCTGGAGTCTGTTTGGAACCAGAAGCATCAGAATCATACCTCATTTTCTTGATTTGGTATGAGCCCTTTGGAGGAGGTGGAGGAGGATCTTGTTTATCTCGACGCCTCTTACCAGATGTAGTCAATGTTTCATGAAGTGCTTCTTGGTTGTCATGATCCATAGACACCTCAAGACCTTCGTAAAGAACTTTATGGTCAGGATAAGATTTGTAAGAGCCACTTTCGAACATCTATTGGTGAAGAATTTCCTTCATATCAGCTTCGGGCAGATCCCTAAAGCGGTCTCTAAGTGGAGCTTGAAGTACTGTTTGAACAGCCTCTTTGACAACTTCAATGATAGTTTGGTTGATCTTATAAGGCAGGTCACGAAGCTCTAAATTAAAGATCCTTGAGAAAAGAGCTTGAGTGGTCTTTTCCTAGAGCTTGTATTTCTTATCAAAGTTAGCACATACTTGTTCTAGTGCTGAGACATGAGAGGCTAGATCAGGATCTGAGGAGCTTTGTTGTGGTGGAGGTTCATGTTGGAGGTAGAGGAAGTCCGCCATGTGATCCAACATTGTGACGGGTATGTTTATTTTGAACGATCATTTTGCCACTACCTTATTTGACTCTGGTGCTGACTATAGTTTTGTTTCTACTACTTTTATACCTCTATTAGGCTTAGAGCCCAGCGACTTAGGTTTCAGATATGAGATTGAGATAGCTAGCGGGCAGGTAGTAGATATTGATAAGGTTATTAAGGGTTGTAAACTAGAAATCGAGAGTCATGTCTTTGACATCGATTTGATACCTTTTGGACATGGGAGTTTTGATGTGATTATAGGTATGGACTGGTTGTCTAATTATAAAGATGAAATAATTTTCCATGAGAAGGTAGTGAGGATACCACTACCAGATGGCAAGGTGCTTAGAGTAGTAGGAGAGAGACCGGAAAAGAAAGCGAGATTGTTGATGAGTGCTAAGGCTAGTGATAAGAAACAAGAAGAGATTGTTATGGTTAGATATTTTCCTGAGGTATTCCCAGATGATCTATCTAGATTACCACCTATTCGGGAAATTAAGTTTCGGATTGAGTTAATCTCTAGACCAACGCCGGTAGCAAAGTCTCCTTATCGTTTGGCACCTTCTGAAATGGAGGAGTTGTCTGGACAACTCAAGGAACTCTAACACAAAGGTTTTATTCGACCAAGTTCGTTGCCTTGGGGAGCGTCGGTATTGTTTGTTAAGAAAAAGGATGGTTCTTTTAGGATGTGCATTGATTATAGAGAATTGAACAAGTTGACTGTTAAGAATCGTTATACACTTCCTAGAATTGATGATCTATTTGATCAACTACAAGGGTCGCGGTTTTTCTCGAAGATAGATCTTAAGTCTGGATACCATCAGCTGAAAGTGCATGAGGATGACATACCAAAGACTGCGTTTAGAACTCGTTATGGACATTTCGAGTTCACTGTAATGCCCTTTAGTCTGACTAATTGGTATGCGCTTAAATACACATACCTTTTACCTATTTAAACAAGCTAAAGAGACCAATAATAACCAAAAATACATGAGAAATACATTGTATATGTATGTTTTGTCAAATGCATTATGCAGGTAACGGATATGCCAAAATGGACAAAAAACGAAGCAAAACGGACAAAACCGAGCACGGAAATAGGAAGAGCGTGAGAAATCAAAACCAAAGGCGTATTTATCTCTAATGGGCCAACCCGTACCTATTTTATTGGGTCGGGTAAGCCCATTAAGTTTTATACTTGTTAATCATTAAGCCCTTTACAATACAAAAGTCCTAAATCCAATCCATAACCTTTTAACCCAAGTCAAAGACCAAATCAAATGATCCGAGCCCAAGTCAAAGATATAAACACGGGTTAAAAAAATAAATCACTGTTCATCTCTTTCACTTTTTTCCCTCCCCTTTTACCCTGTAACACTCACAGGTTAATCCACCTCTCCACGCACGCACGAATCTCTTCTAGAAGGTTATGCTGACACGTCTGACTCTATTGTAGCCACGCTGGCAATCCTGATGAATATGATTGGGGCAAAAACGTATAAGAGATCCAAGGGCTCTAATTGGATGGATTCAAAGTTGTTATGATTGAAGGGCTGAGATTTATGCTTGAAGACGCTCCTGAGGTCCTGGAACCTTCTGCTCATTGCTATAAACAAGAGTGGAGATCACACAGTAGGAATTATCTAGATTAGGAGTAGTGTAGATTAGGTTAGCTTAATTTTAAGCTTATTTTTCATGTATTCAGCTTTGTACTCGTTTTTTATGAATTAATAAAAGTTATAATTTCAGTTTAATTGTCTATTACATCAATGCTTTTATCCTTATGCAATAATTCTCTTTAAATTCATATTAAGCTATCATAAGTTTTCATAACCTGTTCTTAAAAAAATGAGATAAGCTGTTTAAATCTCAAATTAGTGTTTACTTGTACAAATAAGCTTCTCAAGCTTATTTGTACAAGCTGTTTAGAGTTTACATCAAATTGGCTAAGGTTTATGGTTTTAAGCTTTTGGAAGATAAGCCAATAATGAAAGGGCTTATAGGGTCTTACTAGCTTGTTTTTAACAAGCTAGAGCTTGTAGATAAGCTCATAGAGCATGTTGATATCCTTGTTTTGTGCAAAGGATCAAGGTACTCTCTCCTTACTCTTTTAGCTTTATTTTCTCTTTAGCTTTTCAAACTGCTTATATCTGCTTATTATGCTTTTTAGTGCTTATTGTTGTCTTTAATATGCTTAATCTGTCTAATGATAGCTTACATGTCTAATGTTTTAGTTTAAAATAAGTGTAGAAATAAACTTTCATTGATTCTGTCATTATCCAAGTGAAATAGCTATTAATGTACTAATATTTTTTGGCTTATTTCCTCATGAGGTTTTTGATCATTTGTCTTTAATTATCATAGTAATTAGTCTGTTTTAGCTTATTTGAGCTTTTTGAGATCTGTTTTAGCGTTTAAATGGATTTTTAAAACTTAAAGGAGTGTTTGGGATAATGGATTTAGATAGGTTAAAATAGTGTACAAGCTGTTTTTGGTTTTAATTTATTGCACACTCTAATTAGTCTAGTATTAGTTTTATAACTTAAATAGTTTTGTTTTAAGTTCTTAAGTTTGTTTTATCAAACTCTCATGTCTGCTAGTCTAAATGTGTCTCAAAATGCTTATTTAATGAACTTTATAAAATGTATGCTTTAGGTGTGGTTTTTGTTCAAATGTGTTCAATTAGCACATTTTGATATCTGTTTTGAGAATGTGGTTTTAGGAACAGGTTTTCAAACATTTCAGCTCAAATGCAGTTAAGTCTAGTTAACTTGTAGTTTGTTTCTTAATGTACAGATCCTCCAGATCCACTTCCTAGTATTTTTTGTTAATTTTCATTAAACTTAGCTTATTGAGGTCTAATCTCAATCTGTTCGTTTAAATGAATTTTTAAAACTTAAAAGAGTGTTTGGGATAAGGTATTTAGAAAGGTTAAAATAGTATACAAGCTGTTTTTTGGTTTTCAATTTAGTTTGCACAAGTTCTAATTGAGTCTAGGTACTAGGTTTTATAAACTTAAAATAAGTTTTGTTAAGTTCTTAAGTTTGTTTTATCAAACTCTCATGTTTGCTTTTTAGCTTTTTACCTAGTGCTTATTTGTCCTTTATCTTAGCTTAAAAATGGTCAAATGTCCTTTAAGTCATGTCTTAAGTCTGCTGTCTTTTTAGCTTTTTAGATTATTTTAGCTTATTTTCTTTGCTTATTTTCAATCCTTTATGCTTATTAGGTCTAGCTTATTATCTGTTTTCAGATTATTTGTTTTCTTATTTTCTTATTGTGTCCTAAATAGCCAAACAGTTTTACTAAAAGCTAAAAAGTCTTAAGCTTAAACTGTCACTTTGAATCAGCTTTTTCTAGCTTATTTTTAAGGTTTTTCAATAAGTCCCTTTATTAAAGTTAATTAGTTTTGCTTAAAGTTTAGATGTTTTCAAAAAGAAAAAAATGTTTTCATCAAAAAGGAAGTCACGGGTTTCGAACCTGTGACCTCCCCCTTAAATCCTAACACTTTAACACACACACCCTCTACCATCTGCCCTTAGGTCTTTTTCGTTTAATAACTTGCACCATTTAATTGTTATTGTCTTTTCAGTTTTTGCTTATTCAAGCTTATTTGCTTTTTAACTGCTTATTCTTTTAGCTTTATTTCCATTTTCATTTTTTATAGATTTTAAATAGGTTTAAGTATTTTTCATAATTTTTCCAGAATTTTAATAATTAGTTTACTATTTTTAATATTTAATTTAGATTAAATATGTTTTTAATTCATAAAAAATTAAATAAAAGTCAAAAAAATATAATTCTTTTTTCTAAAATTATTTTTTATCATTTAGGACTGTTAGAAATTAAATTTACATTTTTAGGGTTAAAATTTGATAATTTCAGTTTTAGTCGCGTTCTTTAAATTCCCGTTATCGTTTTAATGCTTAATGTTTTAATTGTGACTTTTTAGATTAGCGTGCTTTAAATTTACTTTCCATTTGTGTTATTAGAATTAGAAACCAAACCCAAATCTTTTATGATAATCAAGCTCGATTCCCGACATAATCGTGAATTTTCATTCACCTCTCACTAGGAGAACAATACCACTGTTGATTACTAATTATTCTTTCTTAAGGATAATTTGTATGATACTTAGTTTACGTATATGTCTATGTGTATGGATCTTAGCTTTTGGATGATAAGCTTAACCTAAAAGAGCTTATGGGACCTTTACTAGCTTATCCTTGTGATAAGCTAGAGCTTGTTGACTAGCTCTTAAGGGCATTTAAAACCTTTGTTTAGCTAAGGCAATTGTAAGTTCCTTTCTCATTTTCTGTCTTAATTTTCTAGCTTATAATTTGTTTACTCAGCTTATAATCTAGCTTATTTGAGTTTAATTTTGTCTCATAGTGCTTATTGATTATGTTTGAGTATCTGTTTTCAAGTTTGATAGATTAGATCTTAGTTTTTCATAATTTGTCTTAAAAATCTATAATAATTCCAAAAATAATTAAGATAGTTGGTTAGGGCTTTAATTAAATATAGATGCTGGTGATTTGATTTATTGTTTTAAGATCATTAAGTTGTTAAAAGCCTTTTGTTATCTGGTATTCATACTTTGCCTCTCTAAATCTCTATTTCATATTGCTTGTAAATGGATCTTATGTTTTTAAAGGATGTTGTTTGGCATAATTGTATCTATACAATGTTAGTTTGTTATTGGCCTTTTTGGGTTATTAGTAAATCTGTATCTAATCTATTATATTAGCGGTATTAGTAACAAGTTTTGTTTGTTTATGCTAGTTTAGTTTCTAAATAGTTTTCATTAGAAGATTTAACATAAGTTTTAATATGTCAAATGTTACTTGGATTATAAGCTTGAGTAGATTCTAGTGATTGTCTAAGCCTCCTTTGTTCTTAGTTTGTATTGTTTTTAAAGTGTTAGAATGATTTTCTTTGGCCTGCACTTTGTCTAATTGGATTGTGTCAAAATTGTGCAAACTGCATCAGCAGTTTTAATAGACAATATAGCCTTTTTCAAATCAATTTTTCAGAAGGTAAAACTAGTTTTTAGCTTTTGATTTTTAGTGCACAACTAGTTTATAGGATAATCTAGGTAGAATAGGGCTTATTTTAGCTTAAGTAGCTTATTTGCCTACCTGTTTTTAGTCTGCAATTCAGTTCTTTGTCTTTTGATAAAAGCTCTTAAATACCAAAAAAAAAATAGAGTAGTCTGCCTGCATGTCCTTTTTCAGTTAGCTTTTTCTTAGCCTTATTGAATTTCAAATTACTTTTAAAAAGCAGTTTTAAATAGTCTTTAGTATAAGCTTTAAGGATTTCTAAGTCATTTCATATAGGTCCATTTGCTTATTGAATTTTAAGCTCAAGTTGCTTATCTTTTTCGTTTGAACTTCAGAATTGCTTACTTAAGTGCTTATTTGGCTTTTTCAGTTTATGGCTTGCTTATTTTGCTTGTTTCTAGTTTGGATTCGCTTATTAGGTCAGAGTTAGGTTAGTGGTAGCCTATTTCATTCATAGCTTAGCTTATCTAGCTTTTATGTTCTAAAATTTTATAAAAAAAACCAAAAAGAAGTAATTAAGCATTTCTGTTTTAAAAAGTCTCTTTTCAACTTATTTTTCAGCTTTTAGAAAAGTTTCTTTCACAAAAGTTGTTAGTTTCTAGCTTATTTACAACTTTGTTTTTATAAGTTTTCAAAAATAAAAAAAAAGGAAGATGGAAATCGGGGGTGAGCAAGGCTCGAACCCCTGACCTCAACATCCTCAACCTTTATAAACGTCTCACACCACACACCTCTAACCAACGTGCCCTGTGGTCTTTTTTGTTATAGCTTCACAACATCTATTACTTATATACATTTTAACCTCTTTAGTACAATAAGCTGTTTAAGCTTATTACATAGCTTATACGATAAGTTGTGTAACCAAACTTATTTTTCCTAGGTTCTTATTAGTTCAAGCTATTTTCTGTAATTTTTTTAGAATTTTTATAATTAGTTTAGTATTTTTAAACATTTATTTTTATTAAAAATTTTAAAAAATCATAAAAAATAGAAAAATAATAAAAAAAATCTAATTTTTTATTAGAAAATTTTCTTTTATTATATAGTTTCTAGGAAAATTAGTTTTACTTCTGTATGGTTTAATTTGCAAAATTTCAATTTTTAAAGAACAGGATTCGTTCCCGTTCACGTTTTTCGTGTTTTTAAGCTTATTTCAACTCCGTTTTTGTTCTAGTTTTCTTTAAACTTACTTTTTAGTCAATTAGAGTCTTTTAAAAGAGAAAAAATTATATTAGGTTTAATTTTGGAAATTTAGGGTTTTTAATCGCCATTTAGGGTTTCCGTTTTGCGTTTTTAGTTAAAGTTTAATTTCCCGTTGTTAAAGTTAAGTTTAATTGTCCTTTAATTTGCTCACTTTTAGGATTTTAGAAAACAAATCTTCTTCGAACCATTCAATTCATTGTCCAAACATCATAAAGTTGTTCTCAATTTCACAAATCGTTTAGGACTTAACGACCCGGTTAATCACTTTCGGTAATTATTACGTGTATTATTATATATAATTGTGAAGATTCTCCTTACTACCTTTGTCCTCAAGGGTAGTTTGGTAATTTTATATTATTTTATATTTAATTAATTCGTGTATAACAAAATCAATGATGGATCTAGGGTTTCATAAAAATGCAGTAAATATTTAAAATTTAATGATGCTATGGTGATTAGTAATGGATTAGGGTTGTGATCATGCAATTAGTTAGGTTAGATTTATGTTTAGAAATTGATTTAGGGTTGAGGCAGAATTTTGGGTGTGGTTCAATCGGACTGATAATCTAGATGATAAAAACGTGTATTAATATGTTTCTTGAGTCTATGAATAATCCAAAAGAGTCTACTTTCTATAAAATCTGGCCTCAAAGGTTTTTAAGGTCGGGAAGTCAGTCAAATGTTGGTTACACTAAAAGTTATCAAATCAGTAAATATAAGTCAAATTTAGGTCATGTTTGTGAGGGTGAAACCCTAACTTAAAAGTGGAATTAAGCTTATACCTTCTACAGTAGTTAAGTTCCAAATATATATAAAGAAACCCTAGAAGGAGAGTTTTTGATTGTGTGTCTAAATATGATAGTTAGGGCCATACATTTTAGTGTGCAATTAGATCCGAATTAGGACAGTTTTGAAGTTTGATTTTATTTGGGATAGTTGCACATGTAATGGGTACTTGGGAATCTCAAGGTATTTAATAAACACATAAAGGAGCTTAGATGATTTTTGGTATAATTAATAAAGTTCAGCAAGTATAGTTTTTAAGTTGGTTAAGACACGCTAAAATTCTGCATTTTTTGATAAATTGTAGTTAACTAGTATAATGTGTTAACAAGATGGTTATTTAAGGCTTGGGTCATGGCTTATGTCGGGGCTTCTATGCGGACCAATGATGGTTAATCAAACCCTTAGACATCCATCATATGAGTGTTACATGGACTAGAGCTTTTAGCTTGGTCCCGTGTAACGCGTTTGTGTTTGTATTGTATAGCTTGTGTTAATATTGTTTGGAAGCTGCTTGTGCATCAGGTGAGTTTAATAGCCCCTCTTTTTCTTATGATTTATTAGGTGGAAATGCTGCAAAGTTGTTTGGATAATATTTGATTACTGTGGATAATGTGTTGTCAAAGATGATGGATTATACGTGAACTATGGTATTTGGTGCTACATGGTTTTGAGATGTAGATATTGAGAATTTCGAACTAAGTCAGGGGTGTCACCTGCGGGTTCTATGGCTATTTAGTGGATGGTATTATGACCTAGCGAGCAGTAAGATTACTTTAGGAGTATCCATGGCCTGGGCTAAGGGGGTAACCACAGGGACCTTGGTATGATATGAGACGTCTTGTAGTCATTTGCTGGGTATTTGTGTGATTAATTAGATTTGCATATTATGAGTAGTTGTGATACCTCATTTATTGTCCTGCAATGTTTTTTTTTATCACACTAATTTATGTTAGATTTGATTATCGTGTCTTAAACCTATGACTTCCACCAAAATTTATGTTGACGTTTTTTTTTAGGATTCATTTTTATGTAATCTTCTTGTGATAAGGTAGGTTAGGAGAGTGGCTAGGTGAGACCGTAGGCTGCATGCGGAGTCATTCTCTAGAGATTTTATTTCGTCATTTGAATTGTATGTTACTGGTTTTTTGCTGATTGTGTTTTTGACTTTTGGAATTATGTTCCTTGAGGTATGACTTTGCTATGTATTGCAAGATCCCTTTATCTTTTGTTAAGATATTGTCATGAACATTGTGTATCATTTGTTTATCTATTTCATTTTAGTGTCTCTCTATTGTTGACACTATTGTGTTGTGATGATATCCATGATGTTACGCCTCGTGTTTCGTCTAGGAGAGGTGTGACTGATTGGTATAGGATGCAAGGGTTATAGAGAAGTAAGGTGGATGAGCTAGACTTTAACCTTAGGTTCCTTCAGTAGAGGTATTTAGCGGTTAAGTTTTTAATGCTATAAACTGTTATGCTTCCGTCTATTTTGCTTTGCATACTATATCTCGTATTTTTCTAAGTTGTCTTTTTAGTTATGTTGCTACCTTATCTGATATTGAATATGTATTACTTTTTAGTATTTTAGCGATGTGTTTTCCCCTTACCGTAAGAAGTCTCGTTGGAGAACCGTTTTCCCAACTAGACTTAAGCGTTATAAGGATCCATAAGAGGAGCCCCTTGTGGAACCGAAGGAGATAGGATAGTTGATCGTTTGTTGGATGTGCGTAATAGGGTTGGACCCGCAGAGTCGGGTGATTCTTACGGAGGCAAAGTCAAACCTAAGCGAGGACCAGCATAAGTTTATCCCGTCCTTTACCTGGTATGTTGTTATTGATTATTTCTTTAGGTATATTTTCGTATTTTTAGCGAGTCGTTGCGAGGACTTTGTTCCTTTAGGTCGTTTTGGAGTTTATTTTGTTATATAGTATAGTAGTAATTGTGGAACATTCTTTATGTGTTAAGTTTGAGTGGTTTATGGTGTGAATGTGGTATATATTGCTTGATGTGAATTATGAGTTAAATGGATAATCTTAGATGAAAGTAAGTATACGTGTGAATGGATGCACTTATTAATTATGGTGTCCAACATAATTTTAAAGGTTCACACACGTTGACTGGGACCATGATTGCATTTATGTGCGGTTTGGTATGTAAGGTGGTTAGTGTAATATGTTTTTTTTATAGTGTATTCATGATAAGTAGTGGTTGGGTAGAGAATTTTTCTTCTTACCATAATTGGGAGGATTATGTTAAGTTGAGTTTTATAGATGTAAGTTTCCCTTCAATCTAGTATTTGTGGATACCTAGTCTTGCTATTTTAGAGGTTGGCTCGATTGTTTGCTCGGATTTCCTAAGTCTAAGCTTAGCATCCTTCTTCTACTTTGTTAGTAAGGGTACGATTTTTCCCCTTCGACGTCTTGATTGTAATTGGTTGTTCGGATTGCTCTTTCGGATATAGGGTCGTTTCGTTAGTTCTTCTTCTTTTCACGCATGAATTTTATTCGTATGAGTATCAAACGTTTCTTTTAAGCACTAATTGTTCCTAACATATTAGTGTGGATCATTACTCCCTTGGTTGTATATCCCTTGGTTTTCGTAACCCGTTGGCGACGTGTTAGTATCGATGCTTTTAGGTTTGCTATGTTGATCGTTATTTTGGATAAGACCTTACGTTTTCTTTTAGGTACGTAACGTCTTGTATGAGTTTTCTAGTACGAGTTCGTTTGATTTTATTTTGAGTATATGGTCTTGGTATTTTATTTCGTTTTCAAACAATAGAATTGTGTTAGAGTCTGTACTGTGTTTTATGATCCCTTTTGGTATTATGGTGTCCTTTGTTTGAGTAACATATTTTATAATTGATGTCTAATTATAAAAACCCTTTGGAAGTATTGTGTTGGTGTTTGGAGAAAACTGTGTATAAAATGATCTTTGTAGATAGATTTTATTTTATTATAAAAAGCAGGTTTAAAGTGATTCATAGTGGTAAGGTACGATACACCATTAGATAACCATCTCTAGATTTTTATGACAACCAGAATGAATTTTATAAAGATTACATTTAAGACAATTTTATTTATTATTTAAAATGATTTTTATACTTAAAGTGACTTTCTTTATTTTAAATTGATTTTTATAAAAACATTATTTAATTTGGTCTTTCGAGTAAAGTCGATAATTGGTATAAGAATTTCCGTCTTTAGTATTGATTTTTTTATGTGTTCTTTTGTCGTGGTACGCCTGTTGATTTTTTTTCGTTCGCGTGTTCACTTGGTACATATACGTATCCTTTCTTTCAAAGGATTCTTATGTCATTTGATCCACGGCTATTTGCATATGTGGAATCCCCTATATGTATTCTAGCCTTTGACTCGATATTCGTTTGTTATCCTATTCGATTGTTCGTAACCCTTGGAGTTCGTTGATACCGTTGAGTCGTGGAAGCTTTGATGTGATTGTGGGAATGGACTGGTTGTCCAAGAGGAAGTTTGTAGATTGTTGTCATCGAGAGGTGGTTTAGGATACCGTTGGAACGTGATAAGATACTTCGAGTTCATGGGGAACGTACTTTGGGAGCCGCCAAAGCCCTAATGAAAGCTAAGGTAGATGAACCTAGGATAACTGATATACCCGTGGTGAGCGATTCTATTGATGTGTTTCCAGAAGAGTTGTCGATGACACCACGACGACAAGTTGAGTTCCGCATAGGTTTGGTTCATGGAGCGACGCTGACCGCGAAGTCTCCATATCGTTTGGCACCCTTGGAAATGCAAGAATTGTCCGGGCAACTTCAAGAGTTGCAAGACAAGGGTTTCATATGACCAAGTCATTTTCCGTGGGGACCACCGATGTTATTTGTTAAGAGAAAGGATGGTTCTTTTAGCTTATGGGGTATTGATCATGGGGGAGTTGGAACAAATTAACTATTAAAATTCCGTTATCCACTCCCTAGGATTGATGGCTTGTTTGATCAGATTATCGCGGAGCGTGTCCTTATTAGAAGATAAATTTTGTTGGTCAGGTTATCATCGCTACGGTGCATGAGGGTTGATGCATTCTAAAGACCGCATTTCGAACGAGATTAAGAACATTTTGAGTGTCTTATGTTATGCCTTTTGGTTAAACCAAAGCACCAAGCGGTTTTCATGACTTAATGAACCGGTGTTTGCAACCATTACTTATGTAGGTATTGTCAATCGTATTCATTGATGACATTATGGCCTACTCATAGTCAAAGGAGGAACATGAAGTTCATTTGAAGTTAGTGTTGGAGTTACTAAGGAAGAAGAAGCTGATGCTAAGTTTTCTAAGTGTGAGTTTTGGTTGGAAGAAGTGCATTTTCTTGGTCACGTGGTCAACCATAACGTATTCATGTGGACTCAAGTAAGAGTGAGGCATTGGATGATTATTCTTAGGATTGGTAGGTTACTATCGACGTTCATCGCGATTTTTATTTTTATGATTGTTAAAACCCACTTACTTCCCAACTATGTGGAATCGAAAGTATGAGTGAGACGGCTCAGAACAAGAAGAGGCTTTTCGACTTTGAAGAAGAATGATTTGTGTAAGCTCCGATAAAGTGAGATGTAGTGGTTGATGCGTGAGAAGAGAAGGGAGAAGTTGAAACTAAGACGAGTAGAGCAATGTCTATGACTACTAATAAGTGTTAAGGATCAAGAAATTGACTACCCAAAGTGAGACGTCAAGGTGAGATACGCGCCAGCAAAATGTTTGCTGTGACCTGGACCAACAAATGGAAAAGAGGGCAGATGATTGTTTTTAATTTATAGATTGAAATGATAGGTGAGTATGAGTATGAAATTCGCTACCATCCAGGTAAGGCGAATGTGGTGGTTGATGCTTTAAGTAGGAAGGAACGAGTAAAACCTAGACGTGTACGAGCAATGACTATGACCATTTAGTCTGGAGTAAGAGGAATGATACCGGCAGGCCAAAGTGAGGCGTGCAAACAGGAGAATGTTCTTGCAGAAAGCCTACATGATCTAAATCCACAGATGGAAAGAAAAGGAGACGAGAGTTATACTTTATGGATCGAATTTAGGTTCTATTGGTAGGAGAGTGTAATGGATTTTTTTTATTTTTTTTTTTTAGGCATGCATCAAGGTACTAGGTACATCCGGGAGTAGATAAAGACGTACATATAACCTGGATAAATGTTATTGGTTAGCTAATGTGTTAGAAAAGGACTATAACTACCTTGTTAGCGAATGTTGGATTGGCTTAAGAGGTGAAGGTTGGCAATGTCAAAGACTTTTTTTTTTTTTTCGCTTTCTTGCTGCAACAGCCTGAGATACTTAGTGAAAATTGAGATAGAATCACATGGATTTTATCACTAAAATTTCCGAGGTCAGAGTTCACTTTGTCAGTATGATTTAATTTGGGCGATGGGACGATAGACTGACCAAAGTTAGCTTATTTTCTAGTATACAAGAAGAATTTCAAGATTGTGAAAGTTGGCAAGGATTTATGGTTGATGAGATAATAGCAAGGAATGGAATTTGGTGACGATCACGTAGATTGATGATTGATGATTATACCTCATGGTTTTGGCAGACACTACAAAGAGTGTTAGAGAGCGATTGGATTTGAGGACTGCTTTGCATCCTCAACGTGGTGGACAAACGTGAAGTAGATTCAGACTTTTGGATAATATAATGCGGGCGATATGTTATCGATTTTTGGTTGGTGAGTTTCAATTAGCATTCAGTGTGTCGCTTCGAAGCTTTGTATGGTAGGAAATGTAGATCGCGTTCTATGGGCAAAGATTGGAAGGAGTAGTTTGATTAGACCCGCGTTAGTGCAAGAAACGACTGATAAGGTAGTGTTGGTAATGTAAATCCCAAAGCGGTGAGAGATCGTCAAAGTAAGCTTTTGTTGTTAATAGGCCGTAAGCCGTTAGAGTTTGAGGTGGGAAATCGTGTATTGTTAAAGGTGACATCTTGGAAGGGCGTAGTTTGTTGAAAGGTAGGGGGGGTTAAAAAAAAAGGGGGGTTTTAGACCGAGATATATAGGGACCGTTTTGAGATCCATTGAAAGGATTGCCTTGTTGCTTATAGGTTGAGGTTTACTCTGAGGAGTTTGAATAGCCGTGCATGATGTCACTCTTTCATGTGTCAAAAATCTGGAAAGTAGTGTCTGGCGGATGCTATAGTTGTATTGTGTCCGTTATTGAAATTAAAATCGACAAGACTTTATGTTTTGTTGAGGAACTTGTAGAAATTATGGATCGTGAGGTTAAGAGTTTGAAACGTAGTAGAATTCCACTTATGAAAGTTCGTTGGAATTCAAAGCATGGTACGAGTTTTCACTTGGGAAAGCGAAAGATTATTTGAAGTCTAAGTTTATTTTTCCTCAGTTTATTTGTGATCGTGCTTTTTGTTTTTGTTTGCTGTTGATCAGACAAGTTAAATCTCAGGACGAGATTTCCATAAGGAGGGGATACTGTGACAACCGTGGTTTGAGCAGGTTAGTTTATACCTTTAGATATGGCTAAGGGTTTCTTTTTCGTATGTGTTCTTGCGTGCTATGTGTTTTTATGTGTGTTGGGTGATTATATATGTGCATGATATCATTTTAGAAGTAAATGATTATCTTATTTTGTGTGCATATGAGTTTGGAGTTAAGTATTCCATTTGTTCACGTGTGGTGATAATGGAAATGAAAGACGTGTGCATGCATTGCTACGTCAATACTTGGTTCTAAGGATTAAGCGTTTATAGGAAGTGTGTGATATTGGAAAGGAATAATGTGGTTGAAATATGGAGGTTAGTAGTAAACTTTCCATATATAGAAAGTGAATTTGGAAATGAAAGGTTATTTTTAGAAAGTCTAGTTTATT
Source organism: Tanacetum coccineum (assembly GCA_026074375.1). Classification (NCBI taxonomy): domain Eukaryota; kingdom Viridiplantae; phylum Streptophyta; class Magnoliopsida; order Asterales; family Asteraceae; genus Tanacetum; species Tanacetum coccineum. The sequence goes on from BQNB010057886.1 coordinate 37,647, forward strand.
GCGTTTATGTAAAAAGGTTTAATCAAATTAGCTTAGGTTTTTGTAAAAACTTAAGGTAATATAGTAATTTAGCTAATTAATAAAATAATAAAAAAATATAAAAATAAAGGGGGGTCGGTTTGGGTTGGACGACACAAAGAAGGAAAAAAAGAGTTTTAGGTTAATACAACTTCTAATGTGATTAGGTTTTGTATATTATGTAAAAATAAATAAAACCTAGTCATTATTTTTCCTCTCCCCTCTTGTGCCGTACGTTTTCTTCATCCCCAAACCCTAGGAGGATCGACTTTGAGCTAAGATCCAAGATCATTCAAGTGTTGGTGATTTAGGTGTTAAGGAACAAAGGTAAGTATGTTTAATCTTAGTT
>BQNB010057887.1:0-31923 GCA_026074375.1 Tanacetum coccineum
ATAAAGGTTTAAAGTAGACCTTATGATGTATGATGATGATGAGAAACAAATGCTAAACCCGTGTTTAGACTTAAAATCTAAGCTTGCACTTAAGAAAACCCTTGTTTACTTAATAAAACCATAGTCTTCCTTTTCTTGATTTTTACTTGAAAATGCTTAGCCAATGCTTGGAAATACCTTAGAATGACTTGTAATGGATGTATATAGAAGGGTATAGGTTGAATAAAATTTTGTATGGATTGATTATAAAGGGTTGTTTGTGCCGTGAGCTAGAGAGCACAAAAAGGGAGGAGTTTTGTGATTTCTAGTTAAATGTAAAGTGTTATATGTGTTTATATCTATACATACTAGTTTATATATGGAAGACTAGTCAAAAAGATGCAATAGTGGTCAAAGAGGCATAAGGAGGGTTTTAAGGGTTCATGCTTTCCTTGTCTTGAGTCAAAGTAACAAGGTATGGTGTGATTAATAAACTAGGGAAGTACATTGACCAAGGTGTGAATTTTTTCTTATATATTTGAATCAATTGCCATAACTTCGGCTAATATAAGATATATGTGATGTTGTTGAGTAATTTTTATGTATTGGGTATAAATGTGGGTATTTGTTGAAGCGTAGATAAGTTAACGTGGTTCCCGGTATGCCTAAACGTATTTTATTGCGAAACGAAATCACTTTACGCAACCAATAAAAATAACATGAACAAAGTTAATAGCTATACTCAAAATAATTACTTAACACTTGCTTGATGTAAACATTTATTTGTTTGGTGTCCGTTTACGCTAAACGATAAATTTTAACTTACGCGATTTAACTATTAAAAATAAATGTAAATGCGTACGAGAAAGAAAAATAAATAATTAGTAAAATAGATGACGTCGTAAAAGACCTGAAAATACTGAATGTTACACACACCAACTACGGGTCCTCCCAACACCCGGATCGGCCCAACCAAAGCCGACCCACTGGTTATCCCTACTACTCAAACAGGTAAGTCAAATGCTCTCCGGAGTTTCAAGTGTCAAGGGTTGGGTCACCTTAAACGGGCTTGCCCAAACAAACAAATCCTCGCCTTTGTAGACTACACATAACCAAAATATGACACAGAGGAGGAGGAGGCTACAGAAGTCCTTTACCCCGATTGGGGTGAGGTCCTTATTTCTCACAGGTTGCTTAGCACTATTTTAGCTGACCCCGAAGATGATACTACATGGTTACGCAACAACATTTTCTGTACAAAGTGTACGGCAAAAGGGAAAGTGTGTATGGTTATTATTGACGGCGGAAGTTGCGAAAATATGGTAGCCACCACCATGGTTGAAAAACTTGGTTTACCCATCCAAGATCACCCCGAACCGTACCAGCTCACGTGGTTAAAGAAAGGTAACCTGGTTAAAGTTACTCATAAATATTTGGTGCAATTTTCAATCGGCAATAAGTATACGGATGATATTTGGTGTGAGGTCATTCCAATGGATGCGTGCCATGTTCTTTTGGGGCGTCCATGGCTCTATGATAGGCGTGTAAAACATGATGGATTTCGAAACACATACTCTTTCAAAAAAGACGGTCTCCGTATTACTTTGGCTCCCCTCAACCCACGCGATGAACCACAACACGTAGCCCCATTAACAAAGAGAGACTTTGTGGGACTTGCGAAACACCAATCCTCCATACCTGTTTTCGGTTTGGTCATCGTCGAAGAAAACCCAACTCCATGGGCACTGCCAGCAGAAGTGATCCCACTAGTCGATGAATTTTCTGATATCTTTCCCGATGACATTCCTGCAGGGCTACCATTGATGCTCGAGATACAACACTGCATTGATTTTATTCCTGGTGCTAGTATCCCGAATAAACCTGCGTACAGACTGAACCCAAAAGAGTTCGCAGAGCTACATCGTCAAGTTACCGAGTTGCTCGAGAAAGGCCTTATCCGGGAGAGTATGAGCCCTTGTGCGGTACCCGCATTACTCGTCCCAAAACCTAATGGTACTTTTCGAATGTGTGTTGACAGTCGGGCGGTGAACAAAATTACCATCAAATATTGTTTTCCTATGCCACGTTTTGAGGAGTGGCTATCACCAAATTCGTATGAGGACTGGGGACGAGTGGAAAACAACGTTCAAGAAGCGCGACGGGCTTAACGAATGGATGGTGATGCCTTTCGGCTTATCAAACGCTCCAAGTACTTTCATGCGCTTAATGAACCATATTTTCAAACCATTTATTGGACGGTGTGTAGTCGTTTATTTTGACGACATCTTGGTTTTTAGCAAAACTTTGGAGCTACATTTATATCATCTTCGCCAAATTTTTACTGTTCTACGGGATCAAAAGTTATATGCCAACAAAGCAAAATGTCAATTTTTGTCCGAGGAAGTACTTTTTTTGGGGTACTTGGTGTCTGGAAACGAAATCCGCATGGATCACACGAAAGTCGAAGCCAAAACAACGTGGCCGACCCCAACATCTTTACACGACATACGAAGTTTTCATGGCCTTGCATCTTTATATCGGCGTTTTGTTCGAAATTTTAGTACGTTGGTGGCTCCTATTACAAATTATCTTAAAAGTAGTAAATTTGTGTGGTCCGCGGCAGCTCAAGCTGCCTTCGAAAGGCTCAAAAAAACGGTCACTGAAGCTCCTGTACTTGCTTTGCCAAACTTTGACCATGTGTTTTAAGTGGAATGTGACGCTTCGGGGCTGGGGATAGGTGGCGTTTTAAGTTAGTTGAATCGTCTGATCGCCTTCTTTAGTGAAACGAAGACATAGCACCTACAAGAAAGAATTTTATGTTATTGTTCGAAGTCTGGAGTACTGGAGACAATATTTGCTACCAAACAAATATGTTTTATATTCAGATCATCAAGCTTTAAAATTTATTCAAGGGCAAGCTAAGCTCAAGCCAAGGCACGCAAAATGGGTTGAAGGGTTACAAGACTTCAATTTTGTCATACGCCACAAAGCAGGGAACACAAACACAGTCGTCGGCGCACTTAGCCGACGACCAGCGCTAATGACATCGACCACCGTTCATGTGGCCAAATTTGAACCACTCAAACAATTGTACGTTGATGACCCGGATTTCAAAGATGTATGGGAAAAAAGTGGCGTCGCCCCGTTTCGAGACTATGTTCGACGTGATGGGTTGCTTTTTAAGAGACATCTGTTGTGTGTTCCGTTGTCCTCATTCAGGGAAGCTATTATTGTTGAGTGTCACCAAGGTGCTTTGGCGGGACATTTTTGCCGTGCTAAAATAATTTCTTTAGTTGGCGAACGATTTTTTTGGCCAAAACTCGTTCGCGATGTGATGAAAGTTCTGAACCGGTGTCGCGTCTGCCATATTGCCAAGACTCATCACACCAACCAAGGATTGTATACGCCCTTACCTACGCCAACTGGTCTGTGGGAAGATGTAAGCATTGATTTTGTCCTAGGGTTACCGCTTACACAACAAAAAAAAGACTCCATTATGGTTGTTGTGGACCGATTCTAAAAAATGGCTCATTTTGTCCCATGCTCGAAGACGTATGACGCATCTGAGGTAGCCCGGTTGTATTTTTCTGAGATCGTAAAATTGCATGGAGTTCCAAAAACAATCACTTCGGATAGGGATGTGAAATTTGTTAGCCATTTTTGGCATACACTTTGGAAACGTTTGGGGGCCAAGCTGCAATTTAGTTCTTCACATCACCCACAAACAGATGGTCAGAAGGAAGTCACTAACCGCAGTTTGGGTAATCTTCTTCGTTGCCTCGTGGGTGATAACAAAAAGCAGTGGGATCTTTCCCTTCCACAAGCCGAGTTCGCTTATAACAGGTCCACTCATAGTTTAACGGGACGCAACCCTTTTCTTGTGGTTTATGGTCGCAACCCATTTACTCCACTTGATCTAGCACCATTGCCTGGGGTTGAGACGTTTAGTGCCGAGGGGAATGATCGCGCAGAACATATCAAGTCGCTTCACGAACAGGTACGTGAACTGATTACTAACCACAACCTACAATATCAAGCTCGTGCGAACAAGCATAGGCGGAAGGTGGTTTTTCAGGAAGGTGATATGGTGTGGGTTTTCCTACGGCGTGAACGTTTTCCACAACGGCGTTTTGGCAAGTTACAACCTCGCGGCGATGGGCCATTTCGTGTTCTACAGCGGATTAATGACAATGCATACAAGATTGACTTACCAGGTCATTATGATGTCTCAGCTACTTTTAACGTGGCAGATTTATCACCTTATATCGAAGGGGACGAGCTCGGTGTTGACTCGGGGACGAGTCGTTTTTTAGAGGGGAAGGATGATACGGATTCAAACGTCAGTGTTGATCAGGCCGGAAGACAGGACGAGCTCGGTGTTGAAAGTGGCTAGAACCGGCCCATTTAATTAAGCCCAGTCCAACCAGTGATAAAGAGAATTTTAATCTGTGTTTGTTTCTATTGTTTGAACATTAAGTTGTGGGATTTGTGTTTATCTCTTTTTCTTCTGCATGTTTATCGCTTTCTCTAGGATTTCTATTTAAGCATTGTAACTCTTTTGGTTGGATGGTTGATTTTTATTGAAGTATTCTTAAACACAAAAAAACGTGTTATTGTTTTGTGTATCTCGGTTGGCCGAGACTACCCCGTTTTCAGTCACGAACCACATCACACGCGTTAGAGAACGAGCAAGCGAGCAAATTGATTTGCTCAATGAGTAGCTTTTGGTAACACTACAAAATAAAAGTCATTTACTTACTAAAGGTTTTGCTTAAAACAGTCACCTAAACCATTTGTAACATTTGGTGACTAATTGTTATTAAAGATAAAAGTAAGCAAAAAAGTTATGTACTTTTAAAAAAGAAAGTCGGGGTATATAATTTTTCTAATGACCCTTTTGCTTATTAAATATAGTGTAAGAATTGACTTTTAGTGATCCATTTATTACTTATTCTTTTCTCATTTCTAATTAGCTATTTCTTTAACTCCCACTAAAGAGAAAAGAGTAAGTAATAAAGGGATCACTAAAAGTCTATTCTTACACTATATTTAGTAAGCAAAAGGGCCATTAGAAAAATTATATACCCCGACTTTCTTTTTAAAAAAATACATAACTTTTTTGCTTACTTTTATCTTTAATAAGCATTAGTCATCAAAAGTTACAAATGGTTTAGGTGACTGTTTGCCTCATTAGTAAGGAAAACCTTTAGTAAGTAAATGACTTTTATTTTGTAGTGTAATAAGAGAAAATAGTGTCGATTTTGGTTATTGAATTTGATATATATCGGTTTTGGTAACTGATTTCCTTTTTAAAGTTCATTAGAAAAGTATAATTCATAAAAGAAAAAATCATAATTTATTAGATGAAATAGGATAAAAATGTGTATTTGGGTGCTATAGTTTATTTAACATAATACTAATCCTCAAACATTTGACCACTGTTCATCAACAGTGGCCAAATGTTTGACTTGGGCCTTGGGCTCATTTGGCCCGGCCCAAGTGTTTTTTTTTTTTTTTTTTTTTTTTTTTTTTTTTTGCTTTGGCCCGGCCCAAGTTTTTTTTTTTTTTTTTAGTTTAGTCCAACATTCAGCCCAACTTTTTTTTCTGCCTCATTTTGGCCCGGCCCAAGTATTTTTTTTTTTTTTTTAGTTTAGTCCAACATCTAGCCCAAACTTTTTTTTTCTCCCCTATTCTTTTTTTTTGATTTTCCGCACGTTACATTTCATTCGAGCCCCAATACTAAATCCTCAAATCCACTTTGACCACTGTTCATATCAACCAAAAGAAAAGAGTAATGGGCAAAAGAGTAGACAGTGGCCAAATGTTTGACTTGGTCCTCGATGATCATGAGCCCGCCCAAGTGTTGTTTTTTTTATTTCTTTTTGCTTTGGCCCGGCCAAGCGTTTTTTTTTTTTTTTAGTTTATCCACATCCAGCCAACTTTTTTTTTGCCTCATATTTTGTGGCCCGGCCCAAGTAGTTTTTTTTTTTTTTTTATTTAGTCCAACATCTAGCCCAACTTTTTTTCTCACTTTATTCCGCACAGGATTACTTTTCATCGGCCACCAATAAAAAGCAAAAGCTTTAAAATCCCTCCCACCACGCCACTTCCTTTCGCAAAAATAAGAAGGAAAAAAAAATTTTACGAGACGAAAAACGAAGACATGCTTTTATTTTTAACTATTATACAACTTTCTACTGCCTGGGGTCAAAAAAAATGTTATGTGACACAAAAAATAAAATCCCAAATATACGATAAGAAAGAAAAAAAATGCCCGAACTATAAAAAATAGACCAGAAAAAAAATAAACCCAAACAAAAAAAAAGCCCCGCAACAACGCGCGAAAAATTAACGCCCGCAGCAACGCGCGGGTCATTTCTGCTCGTTATATATATATACAGACGCCCCGGCCCACGGGTCACATTAAATTTTTTGACCCGGCCCCATCTCCACATTAATGAAAGGTTTTCTTTTTTCTTTTTTTTTTGTTTTTTTTAACAGTTACTTCTTTCTTTTTTTATTATTTTTTTCCTTTTTTTTCTGAATTTTTTTTAAAATAAAACTTTCCTTTTTTTTCCTCGGAATACCCTTTCGTGCTGTTTGAGTCATCGATCTGTTTTTTTATGAATAAAACTTTAAGTTTCCTCAAACATCGCGCACACGCTAAGCTCCCGTTCTTTTTTCCCTCAAAAAATTTTAAAATAAAAATTTTCCTTTATTTTTTTTTTTTTTCTTTTCTTTTTCCCCTCGGAATACCCTCTTCAGCACTGTTGGAGTCATAGTTAAGGTTTTTTTTATGAATATTTTTTTTTAACAATTATTTTTTTATTTACCAGTTTTTTTTTTTTTTTTCCTTTTTTTTTTCTCAAAAAGTTTTTAAAATAAAACTTTCCTTTTTTTCCCTCGGAATACCCTCTCGCGCTGTTTTAGTCATCGGTCTGTTTTTTTATGAATAAAACTTTAAGTTTCCTCAAACCTCGCGCTGCGCTAATCGTCCCGCAACGGCGCACGGTCGCCATTTTTTTTTTCCTTTTTTTTTCAAAAAATTTCTAAAATAAAATTTTCCTTTTTTTTCCTCGGAATACCCTCTCGCATGCATTAAATGGCCTTTTGCATTTAGTGTCCATTAAATGCACCGGGTTGACCGGGGTGCATTTAATACGCCGGGTCAACCCTACCCGGTCCGATCGGTTTTTTTTTTTAGAAAAAAAAAATGTTTTGTTTTTAAATACTCTCTCGCACTTTTTTAGTCATCGGTCTGTTTTTTTTATGAATAACAATAGAACTAACCACGCGCTTCAGGTGCATTAAGTTGCATTAAATGCACCGGGTTGACCCGACCCGGTCCGAACATTTTTAATTTTTTTTTTAAATTGTTTTTTTGCTTTCTTTTCCAAAATATTCACTCGCATTTTTTCAGTTATCGGTATTGTCGGGTCGACCCGACCCGGTCCGCCCCGACCCGTTCCTTTTTTTATTTACGAAATAGCCCCTCAAATATTTACGAAATACCCCCTCGCACTATGTGTTAAATTACGAAAACTACCCTCATTTTAATTTTTTTTTATAAAATACCCCTTTCCCCACTAGCGGTCGACCGTTTGTTTTTTTAGAATGCACCAAAACAGTGCTTGAAATCGATCGTTGCTTAACGACCGTTAATTTTTTTTTTTTACAAAAATATACCTTCTAACACGTCCAACCAAAAACACCGGCCGCCAAACATCCCGCAGCGGAGCGCGGGTGAACCTAACTTGTTCAAAACACAAAGGTCACACAGGCTAATAATGTGTCCTTAACCAATCGATGGCATCTGTTTTTTGAAATCAATAATAAAATTTAGATATTTCTATATCCGCTTCGTATCACTCATCAATCTTAATAGCTCATTGGACAAAAGTTTGCTCTCACTTATGGGTCTTAACAAGCTTCCAACTATGAAGCATTGACGATTCGTCATAGCCGAAAACTTTTGTTAAGTATAAGTGATCAGTTAGTTATTCAACTTATTGACTGCTTGCATCCACCATATTTAATCATCGCTTATTATCGAACATAAATACAACCTGAAACTAGCTATAAGATTATGATCAGCACTACCCATATTCTAGTGTACTGGATAATCGCTCTTGTTGTGTAACATTTGTTAAATTGATAAGAGGAAAGAAAGTCGATTAAGGTTTCGTTTGTTTTTTCAGAAGTTTTACCTCTTCATCTGCAAACCATGTCTGCAGAAGAAGAGGTGCATCTAAGCTCTTCATCTGCAAAGAAGAAAACCATTTGTTTTTTTCTCTTGAAGTACTTCTTTCATTTTTGTTTCTTTATCTTTTTACTAGTGTTTTTTACATTTTCGTCTGTTTTTTTACGTTTAGGTCAGTTATTTTACGTTCTCGTCAGTTTTTTACGTTTTCGTCTGTTTTTTTACGTTTTCTTCAGTTATTTTACGTTTTTTAGTTTTTTTACGTTTTCGTCAGTTATTTTACGTTTTTGTCAGTTTTATTTTACGTTTACGTCAGTTTTTTTACGTTTACGTCAGTTTTTTTACGATTGCGTCAGTTTTTTTACGTTTTCGTCAATTTTTTACGTTTTCGTCTGTTTTTTTACGTTTTCGTCAGTTATTTTACGTTTTTGTCAGTTTTATTTTACGTTTACGTCAGTTTTTTTACGTTTACGTCAGTTTTTTACGTTTTCATTAGTTATTTTACGTTTTTGTCAGTTTTTTTACGTTTTCTTTAGTCTTTCTATGTTTACGTCAGTTTTTTTACGTTTGTGTCAGTTTTTTACGTTTGCGTAGGTTTTTTACGTTTTCGTCTAATTTTTTACGTTTTCGTCTGTTTTTTTACGTTTTCGTCAGTTATTTACGTTTGCTTCAGTTTTTTACGTTTCCGTCAGTTTTTTACGTTTTGGTCATTTTTTTTACCTTGTCTCTTTTTTTACGTTTTCGTCAGCTATTTTACGTTTTCGTCAGTTTGTTTATGTTTCCGTCAGTTTTTTTTTTACTTTTTCGTTAGTTTTTATACGTTTTGTCAGTTTTTAAATTATCTTCATTTTTTTACGTTTTCGTCAGTTATTTTACGTTTTCGTCCTTTTTTTACGTTTTCGTCTGTTTTTTACGTTGTCGTACTTTTACAGACGAAAACTTGAAAAAACGGAGGAAAACGTGAGAAAACGTAAAAAAATGGAGGAAAGCGTAAAAAGTCAGACGCAAACGTAAAAAGACAAACGCAAACGTAAAAAGAAGGGTGAAAACGTAGAAAAAACGTACGAAAACATAATAAAACGGACGAAGACGTAAAAATAGGCAAAACGTTAAAAAAACAGACGAAAAAGTAAAATAACGGAGGAAAAAGTAAAAAACTAGACGAAAACGTAAAATAACTGACAAAGACGTAAAAATACAGAAGAAAAAAGTAAAAAATACAGAAAATCCCCGAAGCAACGAAAAAGTAAAAAAAAGACGAAACGTAAAAAACGGTACGGAAATGTAAAAAAAACCAGACAAAAACGTAAAAAACATAAAAAAACCTGACGGGAAAACATAAATAAAACAGACGATAACATAAAAACTTGACGATAACGTAAAAACTAACGAAAAGTAAATAAAAAAAAAAAACGGATGAAAACGTAAAAAAACTGAGGAAAATGTAAAAAAACAGACGAAAAAGTAAAAAAGCGGACGAAAACGGTGAATAATTGATGAAGACGAAAACGTAAAAAATTGACGAAAATGTAAAAAAACTGACGAAAACGTTAAAATACTGACGAAAACGTTAAAATACTGACGAAAACGTAAAATAACTGACGAAAACGTAAAAAAACTGACGAAAACGTAAAATAATTGATGAAAACGTAAAAAAATATTATATATCGTAGAAAAACGGAGAAAAACAAGAAATCGTAGAAAACGGATTAAAATTGATGAAAACGTAAAAAAACTTACATAAAATAATAAAGACGGCTGAAAACGTATAAAAAAAATATGAATTATTCAATTATTGTAGAAAGAAGTGAGAAGAAGAGGTAAGAAGAGGTAAGAAGTGAAACATTTTGTCTGAATTTTTGAAGAGGTTAGAAGTGGTTTTTACCACTTATCTCTGCAAAAAAACAAACAAAAAACGTCTGAGAGACTGCACACATAAGTGGTGAAAAGAGGTTAGAAGAAGTTATTTGAAAAAAACAAACAAAGCCTAAGTTTTTTCTTCCTTCTTCGTGATCGAGGACCCTACCGTTATCTACTTGACAAAGCGATAAAAATGTTCTAAACATCGAGTCACCTTTTGCATTGTCGAATTTGTTTTTTTAAAACCTAAAGTATTAAAGAAGATTAGGAATATGTTCATATTCAATGTTCTTCCACAACAAAAGCATATAAATAGCCCCACAAATATGATGGCAATAGTACTATCATTCTATATCGAAATTATATATTGGATGCACATATTCAAGTTTATCCAAAATCAGAATCCTTGCACTTGGCCATTTGCTCTTGATAATTAACCATACATACATGGTGAACAGGGTTTGGTCCTACAATGAAAATGATGATTACAGTATTTAATGTGTCATCTAAAAGATGGATATATGTTATCAGAAATAGATTATGGATTCAATCTCAACTCTTAGCTAAAAAGATCATTGGAACAGATGCTCATTACTTGGGCTTAGTCTTTGAGGAATGGTCGGTCGGCACCAAAAGAGTGCACGGGATCAAGGGTTTCCCCACCGATTTAAACTTTTTTGGAGATGTTATCTGAAATTTAGTGTTTCATTTAACGCATATAAAGAGGTGCTATATGTTTGAAGAAGTCTAATGAAAGTTGGTCATGATGAGATACGAGTCGATCAGTATGAGTAGGCTATTAGCAATTTAACGACATGATTGTGAGACTCAGTCTTTGTACGTCGATGGTCGATCTAGCATCTCACGCGCGGCAGCATTTTGTAAAGACGTAAGCGGTCATCTTGCCCCCTACAAAAAAAGACCATGTTTTGCTTTAAGTGACTTGTATCAGGTTTTCATATAAATGCCTAATTCTTACACAAAAGAATGATAAACAGGAAATTTGTGAATAAATGTGTTTGAAAGTTTTGAAAGGGTGCTAGCAAAAAAACCGGGGGGTACAAATGGTGTTTCAGGGAGGGTACATATAACATAAGCCGTTTTGAAAATAGAAGTTTGATGATTGTACTTTTAGTGTAAAGGCTTATGATATATGTACCCCCTAAATCATCATTTGTACCCCCTCGGGTTTTTTCCGGTTTTTTTTTTGTATTTTATTTTTTTGTATTTTTATAATTTTGTATATGTTATAAAACTGTGACACGGAAAAAACGGAACGAAAAATATAAAGTTTAACAGGTCAAAAGTATGAAATTGTCAAAAATTACGGAACAGAAACTAATAAAAACTGCGTTGCACTGTAAAAAAAAGGTACAAAAAGAATCTTTTGTATCTTTTAGGCACTATTCATGAGCCAGGGGTACCAATAGGGGTACCCTAGTGTAAAACATAAAAATAGCAAAGAAATGATGGATAAGAAGTAGGCTCCAGAATGCGGGCTCGTTTCCATGAAAAATAAACTCTCTACTGTACCAATGGCAGGCGCCCATGGAGGTGGACCCATTTGTACCCACACCTTGTCATTTCATTTTGAGTGGTAATTTGCACACTTTAAAAATTGATTTGGACACTCAAATTATGTGTGTCTTGACATTTATACTTTTACATTAATTAGTGGAGTGTGTAAATATTAAAGGTATAATAGACATAACACAAACATTTGAAGTGTGCCAATAAATTTAGAGGGTGCAAATCATCTCCCTTCCATTTTAGGCTACCTTTAGGGAGTCAGCCGATCTACAATTTTTCTGTCATCTCAATTTTCTCTTTTTTTCAATTGATATGCGACCTATATGTCACAGTAAGGCGACCAACATGCTATACACAAAATAGTCATTATTTTTGTGATTTGTGTGTGTCGAATAGGTCGGGAACATGACCCATATCTCCCAAAAATCACACCGCGACCGAGTCCGGGGTGAGGGGCGATGGCGGCGACCAAATCGAGCGTGGGTCGACTGACCATTATGCCCGGCTTTATTTTAATAATATTTCTTCTTAACTATGACTTGAGTACTATATTTTCTGAAGATATTTATAAAAATGAAAACTTTACATTTTTATTTGAAAACTAATTACCATCTTACACATTTTACAATTAAAACGACAACGTTTTTACCCACTTTCACTATTCATCATAAGCACTGTAGCACTGTAGCTACAGTACTGGGCCAAAAAAAGCCCAAAAAATTTAGCACAAAAATTTGGACCGGCTCAATTAGTTTTTTTTTTTTTTTATTTGTTGGCACAAAATAGGAAGGAAAAAAATGTTACAAAAGTACCGGCGCATTCAGATAAAAAAATATCCGCGGTAACATTTCCGAATTGACTTAAATAGTGTCATTTTACACCATGAGACAAAAAAAATAAATTCACAAAAAAAATAAAAAATAAAATTTTAACGCGACGCAACAACGCGTAAGACCATAAAAAAAACAGAAGCCCAAAAAATTTAGCCAAAAAATTTGGACCGGCCCAATTAGTTTTTTTTTTTTTTTAATTTGCTGGCACAAAATAGGGAGGAAAAAAATGTTACAAAAGTACTGACGCATTCAGATAAAAAAAATATCCGCGGTAACATTTCCGAATTGACTTAAACAGTGTCATTTTACACCATGAGACCAAAAAAATAAATTCGCAAAAAAAATAAAAAATAAAAAAAATAAAATTTTAACGCGACGCAACAACGCGTAAGACCATAAAAAAAACCTACTAAACACGATACTAGAATTAAAACGACGGCGTTTTTAACCTACTTTCACTATTCATTTTAAGTTAGCCCAAAAATTTGGGCCGGCCCAATTAGTTTTTTTTTTTTAAATTGTCGGCACAAAATAGGGAGGAAAAAATGTTATATAAGTACCGACGCATTCAGATAAAAAAGTAACATTTCCGAATTGACTTAAACAGTGTCATTTTACACCATGAGACCAAAAAAAAAATTAACGTCCCGTAACAACGCGCGAAAAATTAACGCCCGCATCGCGGGTAATCTTGCTTGTTATCTACCAGGTTCAAATACTTTGTAAAAGTGCATCATTATTCATTTACTTTTTGTATAAGATATTATGCCTTCATTTTAATATTGGATCCATACCGTGTTATTTGTATTATTTACTATATAGTTATTAACAAGCAGGATTACCGCGCGTTGCTGCGGGTCGTTATTTTTTCACACGTTGTTGCGGGCCAGTAATTGTTTTTTTAATTTTGTGCCGGTTTATTTTTTCGGTCTCATGTTTAATAGTTTGTTTTTTTCTTATATTGACATATGTGCTCGGCCTCATGTTTAAAGGTTTTTTTTATACGGGGTATTTTTTAGTATAATTTTATGGAATTATGTTGCGGGTTTATTTTTTCGGTATCATGTTTAATAGTTTATTTTTCCCTTATATGAGCTTATGTCCCGCGCGTTGTTTCGGGCCGTTAATTTTTTTAAGCTGTTATTTTTTTTCTTTTTTTCCTGAATTTTTTTTTGTCTCACGTTTAATAGTTTTTATATATGAGCTTATGTGTTGGGTCTCATGTTTAATTTTTTTTTTACTTTGGGTCAGATGTTGGGTCAGATTGTGGTCTAATTTTTGGCCCACTTTGATTGGTACCGTAGCATGTTGTAGTTTTTTGTTTTTTAGTTTGGGCCAAAAGTTGGGCCAAATTGTGGGCTAATTATTCATTAAAATTTCCAATTAAAATGTCAAATATAGTTCTTTTCACGTGTTATGCGATGTACATTCTATATTGAAAAAGCAAACTTGTTCCTTGAAACTCACTACGTTGGTATTATGAGACGAAACAAGTTGAACATCTTTTGAAAAATACTCCCTCCGTCTCAAAATTATTGTCCCATATTGATTTTTTAAGTCTTTTTCTTCTAACTTTGATCATAAATAATTTTATTTGTGTTATATAATACTTTATGAAAATCACAGCTATGAAAATACATTTAAAAACCAATCAATTCATATACTTTTCATTAATTATTATATAACACAAACAAAAATATTTAAGGTTAAAGTTAGAAAACAAACTTAAAAAGTCAATAGGGAACAATAATTTTTGGAAGGAGGGAGTACTAAATTGGTATGTTAAGATGAATAACTGATTGAGTATATCTACATATTATATAAGCAAGAAGCCTCTTATTACTGTGAAGCACCTAAAAAATGACATGTGTACAATAATAGTTTGACACTGTTCTCACCACTTGAAGTGGTACATTTTCCTAATGCCACAAGCAACTTATGTTGACTAACATGCTTTTAACTTCTTTTTTTTCACATTTATACATACTCACAATTTACTTCCTTCATGCGGTAATATTTGTTTATCTTTTCTTTTCACTTTTTGCAGATTCATCACCTTAAACATTCACTTGGGCTTTAAATCTGTAAGTAACTTATTTCAACCTTCACATATAACTCTTTAATATCATACTTGAGTTCCTATTGCAGCTGACACGTTGGTTTTCTGCGCGTTGTTAGCGCCTCGCGCGTTCCGACTACTTTTCATCACCAATCTTCATGTGGTAAGAGCCAGCTGTATGAAGGATACTTTTCTTCTTCCATTTTTTCCTTCTTTTTTGGGTTTTAATGTTTTAACAATGTAGGAGCAACTTTGTGGATGGAGCTGAGAGAAAGATGGTGGTGGTGTAAAGCTCCAAACGGTTAAGGTAGTTTTTTTGTTTAATTTTTTGCGTTTCTTACATCACCTTGCTATCTTGTTACTGTACTGTACTTTACAAGTGATGATGATGACAGGGACTTGGGACGCACAACTAAATGGTTTTAGCAATAAAGAGAAGAACGAGTATGTCTTGAATAACCTTGTTCTTATTCATTTATATTTTCTTTTCTTTTTCGTTTGTAACTTGTTTTCTCAGCCCATGTAGATGTAAGATCGATGACTTTGGTGGTGAACAATTGCAATCAGCAAACGCCCGGAAGAACAGTCGATGCTACCATGGATTTTGATGTTGGTGGAACAAAGAACATGAAAGATGCTGCTAAAAGTGACAATAAATTAAGAAAGTTGCAGGAAGATGATGGGGAAAGAAACATGTGTGTAATTTTTAGGATGAATGAGTTGCTCATGATACACATTAAAAACTAATGACTTTTATATATAGTTGAAACACTTGATAACTTGAGTTGAGACTAACATGCTGAATTGAACACATAACTTGTCATTGAACACTTGAACTTTTGACTGCGAACATGAGACTTGAAGCAGCAACATGGATCCACACTTCAACTTGAAACAACATGTATATTAACTAACGTTCATCTTTAACATTAAAATCTATATCGGTGTACCAAAATTAAGAAGCATTTGATGCAACGCATGATGATAATTGAATTACGTGATCAAGTGTATTATCGCCGAAAATTTTCTTAATCTTCTATAAATATATTATTTGATTTTCATAAAAAAGGAGTTAATTATACGAAGTCTATTGTAGTTAAACTGACATATGATACGTTCGAATTTTTGGATAAGCTTTAACTTTATTGAACAAATTATTATCTTATAGTAATACACTTGCAGAACCAAAATATAGCCATACACGAAAGAGTTGTGTAACGTGATCATCATTGTTTAGGGTATGGTAGCAATGTACAAAAGTCACGTAATTGTTAAGACTTTGACTTTATGAATGTAGTCATATGTTTGGCGGCAAAATAAGAGTGTTGATATGTCACAACTTGTCAATTATAGTTGCTTACTACAGTATATAACTTTTTATTAGTATGTTATACGTAAACCTATATATTTAATATGTAAATCTAACTTCTCTTATACATATGTTTTGTCTAAAAAAGACTGAAAAAAAAAAACAAAATAACATTATTTACAAGATATCAAAGGCAATCAGAAAAATTAAAGTTCACATTTTTCAAATGTGGTTAGAAAGGGGAGTTGGTGATCATGTCTATTGTATGAAGTATAGAGTGAATGTCAAATTAAAGGTTCCATGGCTCATTTCCAAATAGCCACATAGGTCAATATTATTTGTACTATTATTACAAATCTTGTTGCAAATAGCCATATTTTCAGTTTCTTGTGTTGCGTTGTAAAATACAGGAGTGTTATGGATCATGATTGAATTATATTTAGGGACACTACCACACAAGCTTTAAACGTTTTATTATTGATCTCATCTCCACGCATATACAATTTTAATTGTCCTTTATTATTCAAATATGACATACGTGTGCCCATTTTGTGATAGAAAAAAGTTTAATTCTTGGGTCGTGTTTAGCACGGCCAAAAATCCCACCTAGTGTCTTATATAACAAGAGAACATGTAAAAATAGACAATTAAATATTCAAGGAGTTTTCAATCGTGTTTTTTTTTTGAACGGCAAAGATATTATAAAAAACTAGCCAAGATGCTAGAACAACATTTACAAAGACGAATCAAAATGGGGATTTTCAACCAGTTCTCCCACGACAAAACAACGTTACATCTATTATTACACCAAGAAAAAGATCGAGCAACAATATCATCAAAAAGCACCGATCGCCTTGGAGGAGACTCAGAAAAAATAAGCTGATTCCGAAAATACCATATATACCACCACGCCACAAAAAACACTCATTCCAGCAGCAATTTAGATTTAGTCGAAAGTCTAATGGAAGAAAACCAAACATCCCAATCAGCAAAAGACGGAATAGACTTGAATATCAAGCTTCCCACCATCGACTTATATTGCGAATAATTAAGAGACAGCCATCTATCACCGGAAACAACACATGAGAAGAATCCTCTGTGACATTCCTACCACACAGGTGCAAAGGACAGAATCTACTCCATAGAAGTAGCTCTATTTTGCCGCGTGGTGAAATATGCTCGTTCATATTAACGAATAAAAGTCAAATTTTATTTCAACTTAGTCAAACTCAATTAAATTTCATGCAGCAAAAAAAAGAGAAATACTACATTCACATAAATTTCACAAAAACACACACAAACATATGTAACTTAATTATTGGGAGTGAAAACAAGAAAGAAAAAACTTAATAAAATTCTATTGGTACAAGTCACTTGTAATATGTGTGTGTGAATTTCACGCGACGGAGCGCGCACAAAAATTGTGTGAGTATAGAATTGCTCAAAAAAATATGCATAAAAACATGTGATGAACTAGTAAAAAAACAATTAATAAACTTTAGTTGTTATAATTTATGGGTTGTTCTAAATAGACACTTTATTTTCACTAACCAGACACTTAGACTAGGCAATAATTATGAATTGTATTTTTTTTTAGTTTATCAGTTCTTTATCTTATCTTTTATGAAAACCTCTCAATTACTTTCTCTCTCAATCAATTCTCTCTACTTGTGACTGTCATCTCTACAAGTCTCAACCACAACTCTACCACCGACACATCCTCCATTTGCCACCACCTAACTTCTACGACGTCGATATTCATCACCATCGTCGGAGTTCATGACCATAATCATCATTAATCTCAGTTTATATTCATCTTATCATTTAAAAACACATAATAACACTATAAAATGACCTATTAGGACAACTGATGAACCACATTCAGAATCTATTTTAAACATAACCAAAATCTGACATGCCGAATTCTGAACGGAGGCCGAAAATAGTGTTGGAAAAAAAACTTGATTTTTTTTCTTTTCGAAAATCAGCCGGAAATGGGGTGTTGGGGATATAAGGTTGTGGAAAATTAAATCTCAGGATGATGATATAAATTTTTTAAAAATTAATATTATAGTATACCAGATTACATAGGGGTGAGCATGGGTCGAAAACCGGACCGAATCGAGGGAAAAAACGAATCCAGAATAAGGTGAATTTGGCAAACCGAAGAACAAACGAGTTAAACCTTTTAACCGAAACTGATCCGAAAAATTCTTAAGGGTGGTTCGGGCTCGGTTCGGTTACGATTTCTGTGGTTCGAACCGATTTAAATGTCGGGTTTGAGCGATCGAAAAAGAAAACCGAACCGGAAACCGATCGAACTGACTAAACCGAATACGTAACCAAAACGAACCGAATCAAGTCGGTTCGGCTCGGTTTTCGGTTCATCTTGTCACCTACTAGCATACAACTATAGTGGCCAAACCAAAAAATTAAAATAATAGTAGAGAGAAGATATGGAGAAGAAGATGAAAATAATTGTGTTTTTTGTGGAAAGAGATTTAATGGTGGGTAGATAGAGGAATTTTTTTTAGAAAACATAATATATATTAAATTTTTTATTTTTTAATCTTTCAAGAATTTGGTACAGTAGAAACTCAAAAATAATACATTGGGACCACCAAAATTTATTAATAAAAGAAGTATTAATTAATCGATAAATTTAATTAATTATTAATTTATATATTAATTAAATTTTTTATTAATTTTTAGTATACAAATGGTTGGAAGAAATATTCTCTATATATTAATTAAATATTTTATTAATTATTGTCTTACAATGTATGTATATCAATTGAACGGCTCCAATTTGAAAGAAACCTTCATTCTTCCCACCTTATTATGCTTTGGTGTTCAATGTATCACTTTATGGAACCTTAAAAAATAGTTTTCTATATAAATATACAAGGATCAAAATAGGTTAACATAAACAACATCATATCACACAACATGGCTTTCCCATCTTTATAGGTGTGAAAAAAAACAACAATGACAGACGAGATTCGAAAGAGCATTATGCAAGCACAAAAAGGATAATCAAGTCTCACTCAAAAGCAAATTGCAAGGATGGGTTCATAGTAACCATGGTTTGCAGGTGAGTCAAGCGACAATATCGAAGACAGTTAAGCGTCTTTAGAGTATCTCTCACTTGCTCCCGAAAAGAGGAGATGTTAAAGGACACAAACCGGCAAATTTTCCTGACCATAGAAAAATATCTCTCATGAATGGATTCTTCTATATAAGAAACATGTGAAATACTGACAGGTGAATATAACATCGAGAAGGCAAAAATGTTCATGAAAAGACTATGTATCCAGTGCGTGGATTTACTCCAGACTTTACTTTTTCTATTGGATGGCTTGGAAAGTTCAAAGAAGATATTGGAATTAAAATTTCCGGCGTTTTGGAGAGAGTTGGATTCTGTGGTATATGGAGGGCATGGAGGACAAATTAAATCATAAGAGACAAAGTTGATCAGTTTGAAATGAAAAGACATCTTTAATATGGATGAAACAGGTTTGTTTTTTTATTATTTTATTATTTATTTTTTGTACTTTAGTGGATGTAAATATTTAATTGTTTTGATCTTAAACGGTTTGTTTTTTAGACTTCAACCGGATCATTCCCCTTCAACAATGCAGTTGAAGGGAAAAAAACAAGACAAGGAAAGGGACTAACTGTTGCCTATTTGCTGTTATGAGGTCGGGTTCGGAAAAAACTTCCTGTATGGATTATTGGGATATATGCTAAACCAAGGTTTTTTATGACTGCTTCAGAATGTAAACTTGAACAGTCTGAACTGTGAGTACCGTGCTAACAAACGAGCTTGGATGACTGGTGTGTTATTTGAAGAATATGTTCGCCAACTTGATAAAAAAATGGTTGGAAGAAAAATTCTTTTGATTGTGGATAATTGCCCTGCTCATCAAAATTATTGAAAGGATTACGAAATGTTGAATTATTTTTTTTTGCACCACAAACTTCAAAAATTCAACCTTGTGACGCGGGGGATCTTACCGAGCTTTGAAGACTGCATTATCGTCGTCGATTTTATAGAAGTCTTTTGGAGGGTTATGAATTAGGGGTTCCAAATCCAGCAAAAATAAATTATTAGTGCGTGAATCTTGCACTTTCAGAATGGACTATGGATGGTAGTGCAAAAAATAACAATGCGAACTGCTTTCGTCATTGTTAAACTTCGATCACAGATAACATGACTTTTGAGAACTCAGTGAAGGTGGTGAAGCACTCAAGAACTCAGAATTTGATCAATGGAAGTTGGGTTATCGCAATTGCAATGGATGTCGAAGATGTTCTGACTCACCAAAAGTAGAAAATTGTTGCACAGTTGTTGATGATGAAGAAAATTATATTGAAAAGCGGTTATTGGAATTTAATAAGATGATTGTCGATGGAAGGAGATGATGAAAGTCTACAATGGAACCCCCTTCGTGAAAACGAGGCTATTAAAGCGGCAATCACATTTGAACAATTTCTTGTTGGGAGCTATGAGAAAAAACTCCAGAAGTTTCTTACCATGCTAAGGGAAAATTAGAGGACGAGATTAAGGGGAAATTGATTTTCAACAAAAAACAAAAGAATATTGAGGTTCATTTTTCAAAAAACCTTCATAAATCATTCAAATTGTAATATGTATATATAAGGAATTATTAATTTTATTTTTATATGGGGTCTAAAGAAATTATCAAAAGGTATTATCTTATAATTTTAGCGAAATATTATTAATTTAGCACTCCTATCCCCGTTTAGTTCTGGGATCCGGGCATAATTATAGTATCTTGAAGTTTATTAAATAATCGAGTATTAATTTATCGAGTTTCTACTGTACAGCTTTTGTGATTAGTTAATATTAAGGTTTGACTAGGGTTTTATTAGTGAATATGGTGTTCCTTTAGTAGCACCCTAATTTAAATATATTATATGAATTTAAGTTAACTTATATGTTTTCATGTTTCTCAATAACCTTATAAATTGAATAAATACCTCTAAATTTTATATTTTCTCCACTCTATATTTTTTATATAAAAAAACGCAAGATATGTGTTGTTGTTTATTTATAAATATTATTATCAGTATCTATATATTAAATTAATGTATGTGTACGGAATTATAAATATCAAAGTGAATAAGAATTACTTTGATATACAAATGAATACACGAGATTATACATATACCAACGATTCATGATATCTCTCTTAATGTGGTTAAGTAAGGATATCTGGAAAAAAAATTGCTATCCGCATTCAGTAATGACTCATGTTATCCTTCTTTATAAGTATAATCAACGTGTACACGGGTTAAAATGAAGGCACGATCCCATGCGTTGAAAAATTAAACACGGCCAAACTTACTATTGAAAAGAATATAAATATCAAAATGAAAGCACGAGCCCACAGGTTACTGTGAGATGAAAATAAATACACGAGATTGTGCATATAGGAACAACACATAGTTTTTCAAGGGTCATTACGCGCTACTAAACACGCATAATGTCGAGAACAAGATATCAATAGTTAAATTCTAACAACATCTACATAAACACTATGTCAGTTAAACAAAGCCAAATCATTTGTGGAACAAAAATCTGTACAAAATGTAAATCAATATTAATACATAATGAAAAAATTATGTAAAGCCCGCACGGGTATTGTAACTATACAAGTATATAAGATTGAATATAATTTTCTATAAAAATATGTTAGTTTTTATAGATATATGAATATATGAATCGTCACGATATTTAACTTCAAAACAAAGTTATTAAGTTATTATTACTCGTGCTACTATCGACCCGAAGTTCACTTATTATAATATTATTACCTGTTATATTATCTGATTAAACTTCGTACGTGCACGAGCTCTAGTTAAAATTGTATTTGATAATAAGTTTGAATTCACACAATAATATATGTATGGTGCTAGTGTCTAAAAAGCATTTTATGAACTGGAAAAACCAATTTGTAACACTCAACTCAAAAATGTGTGTCCATTCGTAAGATGGGTTCGATAAGCGATTCTACAATCCTACAACCGTTATTAAATGGTTAGCGATACTATGCAAACTAGACAAGATAAGCTATAATCGGACACATATGCCTAAATCGTCTAATACATATAATTGTACTATTCCACAATCATGATAGTGACCATGAGAACCACAAAACATCGACAGGTTAAGATCTACTTCAGTAGACAAGTTTGTAGAGGATTGAAATCTTCCTCGACGGCTTGTTCAACTTATTGTTATGAGTGAGAGTTAGTATGTGGCTGCTTAGACGTCTTTTTGTTCTTCATGTTTTTCTTGTGTAGTTCGTTTAGGCTTTGTATTTCAATAAGATTGGCTTGTAAATGCTTTGTAGGTTAGTGGTTGGAAACACAAATGGCGTGTTTGTTTGTAGGGCAAATTTTAGGAATACGAAAAGTATCGGTTCACTTCCAATTATAGTTAGTCATAGCTCGTGGTATGTCGAAGATGTAATGTTTAGTTAGCTAACCGGGCCCAAAGTCACAAAAGTCACATGGAAAACCCTAATTACAAGCCCAAGGCCGGTTATTAGCTTAGAGTATTTATACCCTATCCTCCACATGGAGAGGGTGTTGTTGTTATTTTTCTTACACAAACTTAATCTAATATTCTCTTTCTTTGTTCTCTCTCTAAGTGTTCATTCAAACAACCTCTTGCTCTCTCTAAAAACTCTAAACAAATTCCTATACTATTTGTGTTAAGATATTCCAAAATTGGTATTAAGAAGCCAGGAGGTGTTTTATGAAGGTTTTGTGTGCGTTTTTGTACTCTTTTTTATCGTTATTTTGGTTCGAATCCATTCAAAAAGTTCACTTTTTGAGGGTTTAAAAACCATAAAGCTTTACCTTTCTTATTTATTTATCTTTGTTTAGGCTAGAAGTACAAGAAATTTTTTGAAAAATCATCAAAAACTTTATCTTTTTAAGTATTTTTGGTTAGAAAAAGGGTTTGTACCAAGAATCTTGATTTCAAACTTTTCGTGTTAAAAATGTTAAAGTTTGTGTTTTTAAGGTTCTAATAGTCTTAGATAGGTAAGAAGTACAAGAAAAATCGGGTAAAAACGTCAAAAAGTGATTTTTTAAAGATTTTTGATTTTTGAGTTTCGAAGTGTATCAGGCGATTTATACCTTTTCCATAGGCGAAGTATACGTGATTCCTTGTTCAGGCTATTTATACGTTTTCCAAAGGCGAAGTATACGTGATCCCTTGTTCAGGCGATTTATACGTTTTCCATAGGTGAAGTATACATGATTCCGTGTTCAGGAGATTTATACGTTTTCCAGAGGCGAAGTATATGTGATCCCTTGTTCAGGCGATTTATACTTTCCCTATAGGCAATTTATACGTGTGTCATCACACAGGCGATTTATACATGAGCTATTACACAGGCGATTTATACGTTAAGTTTCCTACAGGTGATTTATACGTCTGTTTTTAAGGCGATTTATACATCTTCCTTTAGGTGAATTATACATACGTTTGTTTCTTAAGGCGATTTATACATCTTCCTTTAGGTGAATTATACGTTTTGCTTGGGTGATTTACTACCTATTTACTTGGGTGAGAAACTTTACTTTGTCATTAGGTGAATTATTACGGTTTTCCCTTTGTTTTTGTTAAAATCCTTGAAAACGATTTCCTGGTTTTATCATGGAATTGTAAAATTCTGTGTATTCCAATAGAACTCAATTTATTCAATCAAACCTCACTTTAACTCAACAAGTCCAATCACTGTCGATCATTTTTTTCTTATGGCATTAAAATGATCAAATTATTCCACTGGTCAAAAGAATACTCTCGCTGAGTACTTGATACTCTATGGTTGCTGATAATCGATTACCCATGCAAATTAGCTCGCGAGCACGGAATAATGTTACTTGAAATCAGTTGAAAAACAATTATCATTTGGCATACTGTTAAAGAGAATGAAGTGATCAGATACAAAAAATATGTTGAATGATGGCTGCTGAGAAAATTAAGTGATTGTGATATGAAAAGCTATCAATATTCATTCTTCTAAGGTTACAGCTGACATCTATTCACCTTGTGAAATCATCACAGAGTAGCTAAGATTTATAGGGGAGAGAGTTCATTACTGATGCATCTTTGACTAAGCAGGAAAGAGAGTGTAAGCTGTATGATGCATTTGATAAGTTTACTCACATCAAAGAGGAATCACTTCACAAGTATTACTTGTGATTCACTCAGCTGATAAATGATATGAACATCTACAACATGAAAATATAGCAATTTCAAGTTAATACAAAGTTCTTAAACAGTCTTCCACCGGAATGGAGTAAGTTTGTGACTGATGTCAAAGCTAGTGAGGTTTGTCATTACTACCACACTTTTGATCCTGCTTTCATGCATTATACTTGAACAACATGAACTCATGCAAATGAAGTTCGTCTTATGCGTGAACGAAATCAAGATCCACTTGCATTTGTTGCAAATCAGCAGATGACACCACCTCACTTCAACACTTATCAGTCTTCATACAACAATCCTCATATTAATCAACAGTTTCCACCATCTCGGTGTGGATCAATTTGTCCCAATCACCATTACTCATCTACTTATCCATCACAACCTTAATTCAATCATTCATTAGTTCAACCATCATATCCATATCAGTCTTAAATGAATCATCAAACCTCATCTGTTCCACAAATTGCTTATCAATCACCTCAAGTTTCTACACAACCAATGATTGAGTCACATCTTATGGACTCAGGTTTTGCTTTTCCTGTATTCTCTCCAGGAGATGATCTAATTGCTTGTCTCAACAAGGCAATGGCTTTTCTAACAACTGTAGCTTCCTTAAGGTTCCCCTCAACCAACAATCAACTTAGAACTTTCTCTAATCCAAGAAACCAAGCCACTATTCAAGATGACAGGGTCACAGTGCAACAAGTTCTGGGGAGACAAGGTCAAAGTTATTCTAGTACTGGGTATAAGAGTAATGCTACTAGTTCTGAGGGAAAACAATGCAAGTGGACAGGCAAAGGTTGTTAAATGTTATAACTGTCAAGGTGAAGGACATATGGCTAGGCAATGCACTCAGCCTAAGCGACCAAGGAATGCAGCATGGTATAAGGAAAAAGCAATGTTAGCTGAAGCTCAGGAAGCTGACAAATTTTAGATGAAGAGCAACTCACATTTCTTGCAGATCCAAGGGTTCCAGATGGTCAAGCTGTTCAGACAATCATTCCAAACAATGTTGCTTCTGAGACTGAGGATCTTGATACTTATGATTCTGACTATGATATCTCGAATGCAAAAGCGGCCCTTATTTTTTTTCTGGTTCTCATGGACAACATTCTCCAACTATGGTTCTGACGTTATCTCAGAGGTACCTCATTCTGAAACCTATCTTAATGATATGAAAAATCAAGGTTTGCATGCAATGCATGATTTTGAACAACTACCAGTGCGGAAAATTTAATATAATGAGATACATAGTGATAGCAATATCATTCCGTACTCTCAATATTTGCAAGAAACACAACAGGCAAATGTTCAAGATACTCATTTACAGGCACAACAAGATTCAATGATTTTATCTGTGATAGAACAAATGTCGAAACAAATGATTAATCGTGTAAACAATTGGGAAAAGGCTACATAAGGAAAGAATTATAAATCAGTAACGCTGAAGCTAGAGAGATATAAAGAACGAGTCAAAACGTTTCAAACAACCTTCGTAAGTCTTAAATATTGATAGTAGTAGTGAATAAATGTTTGAATCTTAAAATGGATGATTGTTAAGGTGAAGCTTGCACTAAAAAGAATAAGTGACTCACCTTGAGCAAAAGCTTTCTAGACAAATAAAAGTGGTGTGGTGAAAACAGGAAATGTTTATTGCAAAATTCATGCTTTCAAAAGTGAATCTAAAGAAAAGGAAGATAAATATATGGAAAACAAAATTGATTTGGAAAAGAAGATAAAGGAACTTGATAATTTTTTTTCAAAGTGGGTCAATCTGCTCAAACAGTGCAGATGTTAACTAAGCCACATGCCTTCTATGATTAATATACCATTAAACAAGCTCTGGTATCAAAATCCGTTATTATCTAAGGAAAAGCTCAAACGGATTTTAAACAATCATGGTTATGATAGTATTGGTTATTTTGAGAAAATGATGGCAATGCCTGTGATTGATGACGAGGTAACATTGATTTTGGAGAAAAGAGTCGATCAAAAATGTCTAAAAAAGCACATGATCCAGATGTTATTAATAAAAACATTTCTCATAAATCTATTGATTATGAAAAATTAAATAGACTTTCTGAAGATTTTAGGAAATGTTTTAATCCACAACAAGAATGATGCTGAAAACCAAGGGTTTTCTTTGGTTTCGTATATCAAATGATACCATTGAATCTTCTAATAAACCACCTGTTAAAGTGGAAGTTCCCAGAGAACTACCTAAGGTAAGTTTCGTGAATGCAAGCCTTAAAAAGCTTAAATTCCACCTCACCCAGTTTGACTCTGTGGTGTGAAGAAGAGGACAACACCTAATGCTCGTACAGAAGGTGAATAGGGGTTTGAACATACAAAAGCTATTTTTAACAATGAAATTATTCCATTTGTAAAATCTTTAAAAGATATCTTCAATGTGTTTGATAGAGATATTTTAAATGAAATAATGGAAGTACATACAGTTTTTGACCAAATGGATGCTGCTGTTCAACAGTTTTCAGTTGAGAAATAATGTTTGGAAATTTCTAAGAAAGAATTATTTTTGGAAAATGATCGACTCTTACATACAATTCTGTCTCAAGAGGAAGTTCTTTTAACTGTGATGAATTCTATGTCTTTGCTTGGTGAATCTGTAAATATGGATGGAAAAAAGAAAAGAATCTTGTAATCTTGATGCCGAGCTTTTGAAATTACAAAATACGTTTAATGATCTTTTCAAAAGATACTCACAACTTGAAAGACATTGTATTTCTCATGAGTCGTCAATACAACTTAATCAAGCAATTTTTCAAAAAGATAAATCTTGTGATAATCAAAATGCTCTCGAAATTTTCCTGAGTTATTTTTTAAAAATAATGATTTGTAAAGCTCAAGCTTCAAGACAAAAGACACTACCATTTGTAAGTTGGAAGTATATTATAAAATCCAATGAGAGATAAGTCCCAAGGAGTGAGGAATGTCAATTCTGGATTATTGTGAGATAGAGGATTAAAATGTAGAACTTGGAGAATAGTGTGGCAAAATTGCTTTAGGAAATTCGATTTTGAGCGTTCTTTGTAATGAAATTTAATCATGTTAAACAGGTTTTTAAAACGAGCAGATTGACTCAATTAAAAAGGACAAGTGTTTATACTAAAGAACAGAGTGACTCTTTAATTGATAAACTGAACTTAAAATCTGCAAAGAATGAGGATTTAAAAGCTCATATTCAAGATAAGGTTTTCGTGATCACATCATTGAAAAACAATTTACGAAAAATAAAAGGAAACGAAATTGTTGATATTGCTGCACTAAATACCATTGCCAACACTTTTGTTACAGGAATGTTTAAGCTAGACATAGCCCACCACATACCCACCCACACACAAACCTTTTGGCTCCTATGTTATTGCAACATGGGATGCTCACATAGATTACCTTAAGTACACTCAGGAACAAGCTGAGATTCTTTGAGAAATGGTCGAACAAGCTAAAGAAAAACAACCTTTAGATAAAGAGTTAGACTTTGCCAGTAAGCATGCCAAACTGTATTATAGGAGTTACTTGTATATGTTCAAGAAACATGCCCTAATGCGATTAATAATAGTGCAAAAAAGGTTGTTGTCATACACAAAAACAAAGTCAAGAAAGTTAGGTTTGTTGAACCTCTCACATCCTCAAGCAACAGTAAATAGGTAGAGCCATCAAAAATATCAGATTCTAACACACCTGTGTTTTCTTCTATAGGATTGAAGTGTTTAATAGTTAATGTGCGGCATCAAAAGTCTAATGGCAATAAAAGGAAATGATAAGATCTCCGCGAACACCAAGTAGGAAATGACAGAATAAAGTAGAAGCGCCAACCTAGGAAAAGATAATAAAATTAATCGTGTTGTTGACCTATTAGTTCTGATGGTAAG
Source organism: Tanacetum coccineum (assembly GCA_026074375.1). Classification (NCBI taxonomy): domain Eukaryota; kingdom Viridiplantae; phylum Streptophyta; class Magnoliopsida; order Asterales; family Asteraceae; genus Tanacetum; species Tanacetum coccineum. The sequence goes on from BQNB010057887.1 coordinate 27,918, forward strand.
CATTTCATTATTAAATGCGAAATTCTCAACTATTGTGCTATTGTAAGAAATTTATGTTTTTGATAGTGTTCATGATATGTGTCTTCTTAAATTTTGTGGGAAAATATGAATAGCCATTGCCGACAATCTGCTAAGATACATAAAACACAAAAAGTTGGAAACTATGGGTCTTGTATTCACTGAAAAGTAGGATTAAGTGGAAACCAACATGGTGAACTTTCATTTAGTTGGTAATTCGTGCCCTTTAAACTAGGATAACTTCAAACTAAAGTGTGGCCTTCTAAGAAAGCCACTTCCCACTCAGTTGTGAAAACACAAAAAACCAGAGCTTAAAGTCATACAGGCAGGAAACCAAAAAATGTTAAAATGTAGGTTCGGAGTTGTATAAAGGCTAAGATTGTAGAATTAATGAATGCTAACAACTCGAAAACCCAATCATACTTAAGGACAGCTTACAGGATAATTTCATCGTCTTCTTCTTTTGTCATGACAGGTTGTCCAGATTGTTCTCTGGTATCTGGACTCTGGATGTTCGAAACATATGGATAGGGAAACCCTCCACCCCCTCTATAAAGCTCATAACTTGTTAGTAAATTTCTGGGTACAGTTAGATTCGGGAACGACAATATTGCAAGGATTATGGGGTATGGTGACTATCAGCTGAGAAATGTTACTATTTCAAGGGTATACTACGTCGAGGGGCTTGGACATAACTTGATTTCGGTTGGACAATTTTGCGACGCGGATCTTGAAGTTTCATTTTAGAAAAACACTTGCTTTATTCGTAATTTAGAAGGTGTTGATCTACTTTCTAGATCCCGAGACACAAATTTGTACATAATTTCTCTAGATGACATGCTTAAAACATCTCCGATATGTCTTCTATCCAAAGCGTCAAAGACTAAGAGCTGGTTATGGCACCGTCGGTTATCACATCTCAACTTCGGTACTATTAACAAGCTAGCTAAAGACGGTCTTGCACGAGGCATTCCAAGACTTAAATTTCAGAAAGATCATCTGTGTTCAGCCTGTGCATTAGGAAAAAGCAAGAAATCCTCCCATTAACTCAAAGCTGAAGACACTAACCAAGAGAAGTTATATCTTTTGCATATGGATTTGTGTGGCCCGATGCGTGTGGCGAGTATTAACGGGAAAAGGTATATCTTAGTGATTGTCGACGATTACTCAAGATTTACTTGGGTCAGATTTTTGAGGATAAAAGATGAAATTTCTAAGATCAAAGGATGAAGCTCCTGACGCTATCATCAAATGCATCAAAAATATTCAAGTTCGTTTGAATACCACATTCCATAATGTTAGAACAGATAATGGAACTGAATTTGTTAACCAGACTCTTTGAGAATTTTATGAGAATGTCAGCATCACGCATCAAACATCTGTTGCTTGCACTCCTTAACAAAATGGCGTTGTCGAAAGACGAAACCGGACTCTAGTGGAAGCTGCTCGTACAATGTTGATATTTTTAGAAGCTTCGTTATTTCTGTAGGCCGAAGCAATCAATACAACTTGTTATACCCAAAACCGTTCCTTGATCCGTCTCTGATACAACAAAACTCTATATGAACTGATGCACGACAAGAAGCCGGACTTATCATTTCTTTATGTCTTTGGTTCACTCTGTTATCCGACCAATGACAGTAAGGATTTGGGTAAACTAAATGCAAAGGCCGATATCGGTATTTTTGTTGGTTACGCGCCCGCAAAGAAAGCATTCAATATCTATAACAGGAGAACCCAAAAAAATATGGAAACTATTCATGTGACGTTCAATGAACTGACAACAATGGCTTCTGAACGATTCAGTTCAGGACCCGGGCTTCAATTTATGACTCCTGCAACATCCAGTTCAGGACTCGTTCAAAACCCTGTTCCTTAACAACCTTTTAATCCACCAACAAGAAATGATTGGGATCGATACTTCAATCCTCCATCAAGTGTTGTTTCTCCAGTTCCAGTCGCAACTACACCAAGAGCTGTTGATATAGCCGGTTCACCTTCATCAACAACCAGTGATCAAGATACACCTTCATCAAGTACTTTATCAACTAACCAACAAAAACAATCCTCGGTCATCTCATAAGGTGTTGAAGAACCTATACCAAATGCACTTTTTGACAATCCATGTCATGAACCTCTTTATGATGTTTCTACTTCACAAGAATCATCGTCAAATGGTCCTCTCACTCTCCATTAGAACTGATTGGTAAATGGATTAAGGATCATCCATTGGCAAACGTGATTGGAAACCCCTCTCAACCAGTCTCCACGAGAAAGCAACTCGAAACAGATGTCATATGGTGTTACTTTGATGCCTCCCTAACTTCTGTAGAACCAAAGAACTTCAAACAAGCAATGTCTGAACCATCATGGATTGATGCAATACAAGAAGAAATTCATGAATTTGAAAGACTAGAAGTTTAGGAATTGGTACGGTGTACAGATGAAGTCTTGTTGATCAAACTAAAGTGGATTTACAAGGTCGAGACAGATGAATTTGGCGGGGTACTCAAGAACAAGGCTAGATTAGTTGCTCAAGGATTCTGGCAAGAAGAGGGTATCGACTTTGAGGAATCAATTGCACCGGTTGAAAGAATAGAGGCCATCCGTATCTTCGTAGCAAATGCCGCCAACAAGAATATGACGATCTTCCAAATGGACAACGACTTTCTTAAATGGCGAGCTCAAGGAAGAGGTCTACGTTTCTCAACCAGAAGGAGTTGTTGATCAAGACAACCCATCGCATGTGTACAAACTCAAAAAAGGCCCTTTACGGTCTCAAACAAGCACCACGTGCATGGTACGACATGCTGTCAAGTTTCCTCATTTCATAACATTTCTCTAAAGGTGCAGTCGATCCAACACTCTTCACAAGAAAAGTAAGAAACGACTTATTATTGGTACAAATTTATGTTGACGATATAATATTTGCATCCGCTAATACTGCTTTATGTGATGAGTTTGCTAATCTTATGACCACTAAATTCAAGATGTCAATGATGGGGCAGATGTTATTCTTTTTAGGATTACAAATTTATCAAAGTCCTAGAGGCATCTTCATAACCAATCAAAATACGCTTATGAAATTATTAAAAAATATGGTATGATAACTAGTGATTCTGTAGACATACCTATGGTGGAAAAGAATAAACTGGACGAAGATCTACAGGGGACTTCAGTTGATGCTACACTTTACCGTGACATGATTGGTTCCCTCATGTATCTGATGTCCAGTAGACCCGGCCTTATTTATGCAGTCTGCTTATGTGCCCGGTATTAGGCAAAGCCTACCGAAAAGCACTTACATGCGGTTAAGCAGATCTTTCGATACCTAAAGGGAATCATTAACATGGGTCTCTGGTATTCGAAGGATACCGGTATGTCTCTAACAACATATTCAGACGCAGATTACGCGGGGTTTCAGGACACTAGACGTAGTACATCAGGAAGTGCTCAATTCTTAGGTGACAAACTTGTTAGCTAGTCTTCCAAGAAGCAAAAGAGCACTGCGATCTCGAGTACAGAAGCTGAATATATTGCCTTATCTGGGTGTTGTGCTCAAATCCTTTAGATGCGATCACAGCTAATAGACTATGGGTTTACATTCAATAAGATTCCTTTGTACTGCGACAACAAAAGTGCGATTGCTCTATGCTGCAATAACGTTCAACACTCAAGAGCCAAGCACATTGATGTACACTACCATTTTATAAAGGAGCAAGTGGAGAATGTAATAGTTGAACTATACTTTGTTCGGATGCAATATCAATTGGCTGACATCTTCACCAAACCCTTACCACGAGACAGATTCAACTTCTTGATCGAAAAGCTTGGTATGAGAAGTATGTCTCCGGAAACGCTAAAACGTCTAACAGAGGAAGAAGACGAGTAATGGTGGTAACTCGTGTATATCCTGTGTATTATATGTATATATGAAAACATAAAAACCCAAAAAGATTTTTCATTTATATAAATTTTTCAAAAAGAA